>JAKKZN010000013.1:18432667-18456039 GCA_033441825.1 Pangasius elongatus
CACACACACACACACACACACACACACACACACACACACACACACACACACACACACACACACACACACACCATGCCCTTGTTTTGTTAACCCAAAATATATCGAGAGCACCTCACTGGGCTCATTAGGATGATTCCATCTAGCAAACTCATCTCTATATATATATATATATATATATATATATATATATGTGCAACATTTTTTCTGTTCCCCCCCCCCTCACTTGTAGATTGAGTGTGTATTACCCACAATGCACTCTGAGCATAGACATTTCTAATTTACAAATGGCTGCGTATTGGCAGAAAATTTGTAAATTCTGCCAAAAAATAAATAAAAAAAAAATACATTTTACAATACAATTTCAAATGATCCGATCACCAGCTAATTGTTCATCCTGCCGGACTTGACTAATAATAAAAATCTCGACACAAGATGCAGATGTTCAGCGGTCGACTCATCAGCGTCCGTCTTTCCAATGCGTCATGTGCTACTTGCGGTAAAAGCATGCAATATGAGTGGAGCGTGCGTCGGAGGAAAAGGCTCGGATTACGCAACGGGTTCGACCTCAGGTTATAGGACGATACGTACACGATGACCACCGACATATCCATCCTGAGCAGGCTGCGATAATGAACAAGTGCCGATAACCATCATGAAGATCGGCAGAAACTGCTGACGCCATGAATATTTCATCATCCAGTTCAATACAAGACAGTGTCGGAGTTAGTCCTACACTCCAGCCTGGAAATCCTGTAATCCTATAAAAATGAATGTTAAACTGTAAAGAAAGAAAGAAAGACAGGTAGCATAGCTTGTAATCGTCAGTTTTGCCAAAGGCATCTGTCAGTGTTCCGAACGTGAAGCAGAAGTTGTCAGAGAGCGCTGTGATTGGTCTGACAGTTAAAACGTATTGATAAAAAAAAATTTAAAACAACTTGTGATTTAATGCATCAGAGTCAATACACTCGGATGTCTGACGTTAGCAGCCGATCAGGGTTAATTAGCTGAGGAAGCCAAAAACTGAAATCACATTAAAAAACGCAATTAATTCTGCAGTCTTTAAAGAGGGGGGAGGGGAGTTCATTAAAAAGGGGGTTTGAGTCGCTAGATTGGTCTCAATGGCTTCAGGAAACAATTCAATTTCTCATTTGAAAATTTTATTTATTGAATTTTTTTAGAACGCTAACTCTAATACATTATTGTCTCTGTATTAACAGCTCATACACAGGGACAGAACAAAGAAAAGCGTATAATCATTGATGGAAGGAGTGTCGGGTGTCCCCGCTTCGAAACGGTCGTGGGGTTTTCCCAGCACGGGAAGACTTGTCTTCCTGACAGAGGAGCATGAGAGAGAAAGAGAGAGAGAAAGAAAGAGAGAGAGAGAGAGAGAATGAGAAAGAGAGACTGGTGAAGAAACGAATGTCTCTCACGGCTATAACACAAATGACGGCACTCTGCTTCACGTTGCGCCGCATCACACCACCCCAGTGTGCATTATTTTCCGTATAACCGCACTTATGACTAAAATGACTAAATTTAAAACTGTGGGTGGCCGCACTCGTCTCTGCCATCACACGTGCATAGGTTACAGTTTGTGATTTTTCAGGCTCTAAAGCGAAAAGAGACGAGCACTGATGCGTCACGTTGACGTAGACAGTGTTACTGACCTGAAACAGGTTTGCAGTAAAACCGTTTTTTAAAAAAAATTAATGTAAAAGCTGTCTTTTCTGTCTATAATTGCATCGTTGCTGTGTGGGACCACGAAAGAAATAAAATGCGGCTGGCTTTGAATTATTTAAAGAGGAAACACCGTGCTAACACCACGCTAACACCACGCTCAAGTATTCAATTTAAAGAGACGAATTAATTCAAAGAATTACAGCCTGAAGGCGAGTAGTGAGACGGCTTCGGGCAAGGAAAAACAAACAATAAAAAAGCTAGCTCTTTCAAAGGTACACACACGCACACCTTTATATGCCCTGTGATTACCCATAAATCCCTTCTGTGTTGCAACGTAGATACACGAACGCACATCAACACAGAATGTTTGATGTGTATAATGTTTGTCCGCAGGCCAAATTTCCAATAAAAGGACAGAGAGCTGAACTGTAGATTAGCTGCGTCATTCCGTAACAAGCCCCACGTGTGTGTGTGTGTGTGTGTGTGTGTGTATACACGTTTCCTCATGTCCTCAGACGTTCCTCACGGTTCCTGTCTACAGTGACCCTCCCCCACCCCCCAGCCTTCCATTTCCATCTGTTGCCATGTCAACCTTGAAGAGTCGATCACGACTTGTGAAACGGCTCTGCCTGGCAACACAGCTGCCGTCAATCACGGGCCGGAGCCCCGCCCACCCCGTCAGCCCCAATGACGGCTTCCCGGGGCTCCTTCAGCATCTCCGAGGAAATATTCCCGTTAGCTACGCCGTGACTCCGTGCCCGTCGGAGAGTTGCCTAGCATCATCCATAAGTGCATTTTTGGTCTTGTTCCATCCCGTAGAACGGTAACGGGAGTCAGCAGTCGAGCAACGCTCAAGCACTTGGGAGACTGATGACTCGCCTTTCTGTGTCGTGATGCAAGAGATCTCATCTGATTAGCGTTCTGACAGGAGGATCGGGACCTCGAGATAATCATGGGTGGTGGAAAAAATGATGTAAAGGCAATCATTCTGAGATATCATAACGCACTCAGCGTGTGCTGCCAGTTCATAATGAATAAGCAAAGTGGAGACAATCGTTCTGTATCAAACAGAAAGTGGAACTCGTAACGCATCTGCTCCGGTCGCTCGTTCGACAAGCGGCGTCTTGCAGGTCTTTATATGACTGCCCTTTCAAATATGCGGCGGATGGAGTCATAAAAGACGCCTGTCTGGAGTATTCAGGGTGTGGCCGTGAGAAGTGAGAAAGAGATAAGACTGCTCGTGCTGAAGTATTTTAAAAATCTCGCTACAGTTCTACTTCACTCGTGGCTCTCTGAAATCAGAACTGTTTTAATCATTACTCAGTCTCACTTCATTTCTGATTTTCTCAATTTTTTGATACAACACCAAGCTATGAGCCACCTTAAAACATACAGACGTTTTAATTTTTCCAGCTCTTATTAGTGAAAGGATTAAAGGTCCGGTTTGGGATTTTGGTGGAACTCCGCTAGTTTGAAACTCAAAACACCAAACAAATACAGACCTTCCCTCCGAAGCCACGCCCACAAAACAACACGAATGCAAAATGAGGAGCTAGAGCTGGGCGATGTTACGATATAACATCCATATCGTGATACATTATGTTGTGGAGATTGTAATATTTTTAATTAAATAACAAAAAATTGTAGCTATAAACTGACTGGAAGCAACAGATATGATGCTAAAATGAACCTTTTCTCTCATTTCACTGTTGTTGTTGTTGTTTTTTAAAATAAACTGTGCACTGCAGATGTTAAATAAACAATCATCGAACAGCTTTTAAAAATGCAACAGTGCTGTATTAACCGGAACGTTCCGCATGATACGTATTACGTATCGTAGAGATGCCTTCGAGAAGCGTGATATGATTTCTTTTTGGTATATCGACACCATTATGTGGAGCTCCATGTCCCGGATGTTGGTGGGTTTTGTTTTTTTTTTCTCCCCCAGAATACAGGCATGCTACAGAATCCTGAGGTTCTCGTGTGAGCAGATGTTTAATCCAAGTTTTCAGAATGTGGATAAAACTTCACCAAATATTACAAGAAAAAAAAAAAAACCCTGAGCCTCATATTTAAGGACCCGTCTCTGACAACCCTGGGATTACTGCTCCCATTAAACAAGTCGTAAATCAGAGAAATATTTCTGCATGGTTTTGATGAGCTCCAAATATCTAAAGCTGCTTTATGGCTTCACTGCGGAAAATTCTCCAGGCAAACAAGCTAACCAGGAGCTTTTGCCGTTTTCCTGGAACGCATTAACCTCTTACATAGCCGAGTGCTTTCTGCTCTTTAAAAGCTCCTGGCTGTTCCATCATCCTCACAGCGTTTCCGCTAAAAGCTATTTTCCCTCTGTCTTTAAACAGGCATTCAAATCTGGGATGTGACTTCTATCTGACGGTGGTGATTCTTCCCAGAAACTCCGACATATGGAATGGGACTTGACCGAATGAGCACAAGCTGGTGGCTTTGCACGGATGTACACACAAATACGATCAATCTGCTAGCTGGTTTTAGCCTCAGCGCTCTTAGTGCAATTGCCCAAGACCAAGAGATTAGTGACTGCTAACCCTCCACACACACACACACACACACACACACACACACGCGCGCGCTCTCTCTCTCGGCTCCATCAATTAAGTACACACTTCAAGATGGGAAGCCAGACATCTTTGGCCAATTAAGGATTCCTGAAATCGAGCGCCATCAATCTCGCTCCTTTCCCAGAGGCAGCTGTTCGATACTCGCTCTGTACACCACAGAGGAGGAAGACAGCAGGAGAGACATGGACATGGACAAGAGGAGAATCCTGCATCAGATATACAAAGGCAGATTGAGATGGAGAATCAGAGAGAGTTAGAAAAAGAGAGAGAGCACTATATACTGTTTCTCTCTTCACTGCACAGTTTAGTGTCTCTCCCTTCACTTCAGTTTAGTGTCTCTCTCTCTCTTCACTGTACAGTTTCATGTATCTCTCTCTCTCTCTCTTCACTGTACAGTTTCGTGTCTCCCTCATCACTGTACATTTGTGTTTTTCTTCACTGTACATTTGTTTTTCTTCCCTGTACATTTGTGTGTTCTTCACTGCACAGTTTAGTATCTCTCTCTTCACTGCAGTTTAGTATCTCTCTCTTCACTGCACAGTTTAGTATCTCTCTCTTCACTGCACAGTTTAGTATCTCTCTCTTCACTGCAGTTTAGTATCTCTCTCTTCACTGCACAGTTTAGTATCTCTCTCTTCACTGCACAGTTTAGTATCTCTCTCTTCACTGCACAGTTTAGTGTTTCTTTCTTCACTGTACAGTTAATGTTTCCCTGCTCTGCACTAAAGTTTAAACTTAAAATATACTTCTCTCCTGCACTACACAGTTCAGTGTTTCCCTTTTGCACTGCAGTTTTAGCGTCTCCCCTGTTGTGCAGTGCATGAAGCCTGAGCCACTTTTTGCCTTTTTGCACGTGCATGCGTTTCTATGGTCTATGTGCACAGGTATAGATGCATATCGACACATAAGATAACGTGCACCAATGCTAGTATGTGCTCCATCTTCATGTACTGCACAGTTTAGTGTCTCCTTGCATCCAAAAAAAAATCTGATTTATAAAAAGAACATTTTTATGCATTTTTACTGCACGTGAACTCTGATCCAGATGTTAAATCTCTGTGTGCACAAGGGAAGGGAAAGAAAACAAAGCGTTTCATACCTTCACAAACGTAGCCCACGAGCCCCCAGATGAAGTCGCTGCAGTGATGGCAGAAAGTCGGCTTGGTCAGAGTCACTTTGCGGAAAGAGTGACCGGTGGCGTGATACTTTGCGGCCCGGGTAGAGGGCGACTGGTGCGGCTTCATCCTCCCGGAGCCGGGGCTCTCTCCACCGTTCTTCTTCCTCCCGTTGCCGGGGCTCGCTTCGGGGCTTTCTGCAGCTGCTTGCTTTATCCTCCCAGTGCTGGGGCTCTCTCCAGGCTTGCCCCGCTTTATTCCGCCGCTTTCCGCCATTTCCGTGCGTCGCGAGATGCGGGAAATAAACCGCGCGCGGGTTCGAATTTTCGGTTGTTGTGGCAACCGCTGGACGTGAAATCAGTGAGTCAGTCAGTATCTCCGTTAGCTACAGCTAGCTACTCCGGGCCAGCTAGCTAGGTTAAACCGCGCCGAGTCATCCTGACAGAACGGGAAATTTCCTCAGTAATCACACAGAACGGCTTCCTTTAGAGAGAGAACGTAAGAGTAAAGTACAAAGAGCGTACCATCACGTAGCACTGAGAAGAAACACCAGAACAACCCGCTCATGAAGGCGGACGGAGGAAAGAACTAAAAAAAAATACACTTTTTTTCTTCCTTAGGAGTCCGACAAGCTGTTTACCTCACAGAGAAGTAACAGTGCTACAAATGGCGTAGTGTCCAGGGGTTTTTCTGACGAGCTTTAAGTCATGAGGCGCAGTGAGGAGCACAGATAGCGCGGAGAGCTAACCGCAGTCAACTGCTGCTGCTGCTGCTGCTGCCGCCTGTTTACACTTCAGTCGCAGAGTTTAGTGTGCACGAGCGCGACTTCCGCACTCCCTCCTCACTGCTACACACACACACACACACACACACACACACACAGAGATCTCTATGTACAGTACACTACATACAGTTCAATGCAACTGTATACCATTTTGCAAAATAAAAACTAAATAATAATAATAATAATAATAATAATAATAATAATAATAATACTTTCACAGTCTTTCAGTCTTTTCATATCTTCCATCTATCTACCAACATCAGTATTCCACCATCTTCCTGAAATATCACACACTGCCTGCTCTAAATTACCAGGAAAAAAAAATCTTATTTATTTATTTATTCTCCTTTTTTTAAAACAAAAATCTTTCACTCTATTCTTTTCACATTATTCATTTTATTATTATTATTCATTCATCACATTATTCATTTTACTATTTTTCCTCTTGTAGCATTCACCCTCATTTCATTCATGTATTTTTTTTTTAAATAATAATAAAACCCTGAAACCGTAGTATGGGGTCTTTATAAATTTACCAGTGATCTGTCGTTCACGAACGAGTCGACTCTTTGAACCGACTCTTTGAACCGGCTCTTTGAACCGACTCAATAACAATACTGTTAGCTGTGTAATGTAATCAAAATCCTTCAGTTAAAAACAATCTGAGCTGTTCATTAGAGTGAATGGTGTGTATATGGAGTGAGGGACATCTTAATATACATTTCATGGATCCCCACCAAAAAAAGATAATCCAACTATTCAGATATTAGGCTCATTAGTTAAATATGTACAGTAATATTTGGGCTCTTTACTGCACCCATGGAGCTTTTCTTTATTGTACTATTTCTTTCCACAGAACACATGAGGTCTAAACTGAAATTATTTGAGTTACTGAGGTTTTGGATGTGACCAGTCAAATAGGCTAATATCTATAATCACTCAATAATAAATATAACTCTTTAAATTGAATGGATTTTTGGGTAATTGATGGTTATGAACTTCCCTTTATATTAGCATGAATATTATTATTATTATTATTATTATTATTATTATTATTATTATCTTTCTTTTTTTAATCAGTCAGTAACTCATTTAAAACGCAGCTGGATGCTGGCTTCATGTAGCTCTTCTGCCATCTGGTGGACAGAGGAGGTATTACATCTGCCTTCTCTACTCCAGCTAACACCTTGCTGTATCAATTTAACGATTTAATTTATCGTGAAAAGTGACAAAGCAATATTGCTGAACATACTTACATGTTTACTCTCAAATTTTTTAAATAAAAAAAAATCTAATCTAATCTAATCATAAATTGTAACCAAATAAGCCAATACGTGTTTAGCCAGAAATGCTAGCTTCTTTAATTCTGCACTGGAGCAACGAAGCTAACAAGTATTCAACGTCTGTCACGCAAAAATCTTTCTTTATAAATAAATACACAATCATACACTCGTTCAGCATAGTTAAGATACATAATCACACTTACATCAGTAAAGATTGATTTACACTGGTTGTAGTTTGAGGCAGAAATTCACCAAAAAGATTTTACCTCAGACTTCCATTAGCTGAATTAGCATGTAAACATTTGTAGTCTGAGGTGAAAACTGTACTTAATTCATTCTATGAACTCACTTTAATGACACAAGAACATTCACAAACACAATGACAGAGTGTAATTAATAGTTTTATTATAAAATGACGTCAATAAAAACCCATTTCATAGCCAGTTATAAATACAATTTCACTGCTAAGCAAGAACAACGCTTTGGTTTTCCTCAGTATATAACAACATACAGCAGGGTGGAGCTGATATGGGAATTTCAAGACAATATAAATGTTATAAAGAAGCTCTAGATCATGAGAACATCACTAAAACAGACAAAAAGGGCATGGAGCTTCATATGCCTATCCAGTTATCCAGAGGAGCCATGAAAAAACAATTTTGGATCGGTTTGTGAGCTTATACTTAAACCAGATAAAGCGTAACAAAGATTTTTGTGTGCAGTCATGTGCTTTGTTTCTATGATTTCTTTATACTGATATGTTCTCTTTTTTTTTACTCAGAACTGCAAGCACATGTTGGGAAAAATCTTTGGTAAACATTTCTCTAGTTTCTTGAACTCCTCACTGCAAAGATCGTTACATGCTGGCTGTGCATATATCACAAACTTGACTTTTTCTTTTCATGAGGAAAGCATACACGCATGTTGATCTCATCAGATCACAGTGGTCTTAAAAAGCAGAAATATAATGTACACAATTTTCCTGTTATCTCAAATGTATTCAATCAGCAATGAGTGATCATTTCATTGCGACCATTTCGTTATCACTTTGCACCATCTTCAGAGGGACTATGCAATGATTTAGAATGAACTTTGCACAATACGATAAAGTGGAGACGGGTAACATTGCCGTCTCACAGCTCGGGTTACTGTCTGTGTGGGGCTTTGTTTGTTCTCTCAGTGTCCACGTGGGTTTCTTCTGAGTTCTTTGGTTTCCTCCCACCTCCCAGAAACAGGTGGACTGGCTACACCAAACTACCCATGTTTGTGAACGGTGCTCAGTGATAGACCTGTGTCCAATCCAGGGTGTATTCCTGCCTTGTGCCCAGCGTTCCTGGGACAAGCTCCGGATCCACTGCAATCCTAACCAGGATAAAGTGCTTGCTGAAGATGAATGAATAGATGCATATACAACACTATAACTATAACTACTCACTTAGTTACATTGGGAAAATTAACACGCAAACTTTAAACAACAGCAATGTCTTTGCTGATATTGTACATATTGGATTAGAAGGTAATTGTGTACATTTTTGGCAAACTGTTTCCTTTTAGATTTGAGAGCTTGGTTTGCTAAGATTTGGAGGTGGGAAATGCCCTTTGACAGCTTATGAAATAAAAGCAATCTTGAAAATTCCGAAAAAATGCTATTTCATTCAGTACTCGTCATTATTTCTGATTGTAGCACCACAAACACACATAAAAAAAAAAAAAATCAACACAGTACCCATAAACACCTGTGCAATGCAACAGTAGATGAAAAGCTTAGACAAAATGGTAAGAGAAATAAAGTTAAATAAATTCCACTGCTGTAAAACTGTTTTTAAAAGCTTCCTTTCATTGTTTTTCTTCAGTATACTAAAAGCCTATTGGTCCAGAGGCTCCAAAAAAAAAAAAAAAAAAAGAACACTAAGATTCAGGTGTGACCAAGATGCCAAACTGGGATGAAACTGACTACATGAAGCAGGCTGAGTTAAATGGAGTGCAGCGGAGTCCTGAGGCAGGATTCTCTTAAAAAAATAAGGAACATTAATGATATAGTATAAGCCCTGAATATTTAAACTCCTGATGATGCTAATAATACCACTCTCACACAAAAACATGGCATAGTTGTATACGGTTGTACGCTATTTCTGGACATTAATGTAGGCTTAATATCGGTCAGAAAATAAACACAACGTTGTTTAACTGTCACTGTGTCTTAATAAAATCAAAAACAATAATAAAAAAAAACTGTATGGAGTAAAAAAAAAAAAAAAGTACTTAAATAAAAATCTTGTACAACTGAAATTATTCAACCAAGTGCGTCTCGACATCACAACACTCCAAGTGCTGCCTAGCCAATGGTCCTGCGTGTGGATGTGGCCCAGCCAATCGCAGAGGCCAAAGGCGAGTCCCAGATCCGAGCGCCTTTGAAGATTGTGAGCTCTTAGTTCAAGGTTGGGGACTTTGGCTCCAGTCAGAGGTCAGCGAGTCAGTCAGTCATGTTGAGGCTGGGCTACTGGAAGGACGTCTCCACGCCGCTATCGCACACGCCGCTGTCGTCCGACGGAGATAATTTTAGATCCTGCAGGCCTGCACAGACACCGCCGTCTACTTGGGCAGAGAGAAAGAAAAAACAAAGGGAAATGGGTTAAAAGAATGAAACAACAGCAACCGCTAATCTTCAAACATAAATCACTTTCCGGGGATTAAGACAGTAAATGACAGACCAGTCTTTTTACAATTAAAAACATTTCGCCAGAAAGTTTAGTAAACATGTTTTACTTGACAGATATCATGACTAGGGTCGGTGTTATACTTTAGGTCAGAAGGGTTATGTTGATGCACTCGTTTGGATCAGATATTTAGGGCAGATACTCCACATACTGTAAACAGATTAAAAAACGTGTAATTAATGTGGTGATGAGGGGTTTATTTAACATTTACGGAAGGAGTCTCCAGTGTCGGCGCTTTAAGTTTTCAGACACAGGAGAGTCTTCAAGATGGAGGGCTTTGTGATTTCCAGTTTCTCGGTAACGAGAGGAAAAAACGAGAGGCTGGTGAGGGAATTTTTTTTTAAAGCTGCTATAATGTAAGTGGTATGGGGAAGTGGTAGCTCAGTGGTTAAGACACTGGAATTCTGATCAAAAGGTTGAGAATTCAAATCCCAGCACCGCCAATCTGCCACTGCTGGGCTCTTGAGCAAGGCCCTTAATGATATAATTGTAAGTCGCTCTGGATAAAGGCGTCTGCCGAATGCCATGAATGTAAACGAGAACAGGAACTAACTTGCTTCACAGATGTTCCACAACCTTAAATGCAACTATAAATGGATAAAAAAAAGTGTGTCGCTTTTTTTAATAAGCAAAAATTTGTCAGCACTGTCAGCAAATTGAATATAAGCTATATAAACGGTCAGTAAAATCAGTAAAAAGTATGATGTCATTCTTTAATAAAAGTATGATGTCATTCTTTAATAAATATAAACATGTAAAACATGCTGCTATTGGAAAATAATCACTGTCAGGGTGGCAACAATAACAATGATTAAAGTCTTTAGTATTTTACTTCTATGTAAAGAACTTGGCAAAAAAAACAAAAACAAAGTATGAGTCGTAGGACAAAACAAAGTTCTGGAAAATTTGGTACTCAATTGTAAAAGCACAAACACACCTCAGAGTGAGTCAAAGATTTTTCACTTTCCTTACAAACAATGATGAAAAACAAGGTGAGAGAATTCCCCCGTTTTCCTCTCGAGCACTGGCCCTCCATCAAAACCAGAACATGTATCTATGTGTCACTTTATTTCTCGTACAGAAATGGGATCTCAGTTCTGCTTTAGTGGGAGGGGAACCCCCCCCCCTTTTCTGGTTTACATCTACACTATTTCAACAAACACACACGCACACGCACACACACCCACACCCAATGACCACACAGAAACTACAGTGCAAGTGTGTCCCTCATTTAGGAAAACCCCAGATGTGACACACACCACTTGCTGTTGAGTTTCAAGCAAGGTGAAGGCATTACTCCTGAAAGAGGAAGTGAGTGACATCATTTGTGAGTGTATGTATGTATGTATGTATGTATGTATGTGTCACTGAAACGAGTCATCATCGGGGTGTGTCGCTGCATGACAGCTAACTAATATTAGAAGGTCAAGGAGAAGGAGTGCGTTTGTAGTAGTAGGTGTGTATGCTGGGAAATCCTACCTGTGGTCAGTTGCTCGTCGTGTGTGTTATCGTTTTCCTCATACACTAAGTGCTCCTGCAGTATGCTGACTGCGCCAGTGTTCCCGATACTCTTCAGACCTGCTAAGAGCTCGCGCACCGTCCCGCCTGATACCTGCACAACACACAGCGAGATCAGTGAACATACAGGACATGTACACACATGGAGATGGATGGTTTGTGTGTGTGTACGTGAGAGAGAGAGAGAGATAGAGAGAGATGTGTACCTCATAGCTGTCCAGAAGTGTGCAGGCTGGCCGTGGGCTGAGGCGGAATGCGTTGATGAGGATGCCTAGTCTGAGTGTGTGTGCCAGACTCTCCCAGCCCCCTGGAGACTCCTCCAGACATTTGCAAAGTGCCTGCTTTATCTCTGCGCTCAGGCTCTGCATGTCTCCTACACACACACACACACACACACACACACCGCCCTCACATTTAGCATGCAACAGGACTTCACAAACACATAGCCAACTGAACTGGATTCTCCATTCTGATTGGTCAAAAGGTGTTGATTAATCTTTTATAACAGCAGCTTTAGCAGAAGTTATTCCGGTTTTCCAAAATGGCTGCCCTCCTAACGTTCTAGATTACAATAATTCACGTTAGGTACATACAAATAACTCAGTTCAGCTATGCTATGAGTAAAATGCAGGAATATAAACAGTCCTTGGTGATGCAATCAGATCTATGGATTCTACACCAAATGAAAAACCGAGATAAGCGGAATACCTTGTGGTGGGATGACAACAGTGCTGGGCTGGTATGGTTTCCCGTTCAGGATTTCCCGCACCTGAACAAAAAACACCATGTTATCACTCATCGGTTCAGCTCTACACCAGGCTGTAAATACACCTAAATGTATCTGGAGGTGTATGTTCACTACGTAACCAAGACACTTGAGTCATGTGTGTAATTTCTGTCATCATTTAAAGATGCAGTGTTTAATGTTTAACCATTCCTGAACCTGTAATAATCTCCGACTTATACAGGTATCTTAGAAGATGCATAATTCACAATAATGCCTTGCCATAAATCTCGCTGCTTTCTTCGTTTCAGGCTTCTGGTTAAATTTTTTCAGGCCCTGAAATTGTCCCCGCCCACTTCCATGACATCCATTCCTTAAGGTGATAAATTAGAGCGTGATAAACTACTTGTAGTGCTTTAATCTTCCCGAATCAATCTCAGCCAAAATAAATAAATAAATAAATAAAACGTTAGCAATGCAGGGGAAAGTGAACGGCTGTAGTCATTCTGAGCGCAACATCAAACGTGTACTTAGATAAGTGAGTAACACTAATTGCCTCGGTGTGCGCACACACTCACCAGTATCATTTGCACTATGTGTCAGCGTGGTCTGAGTGTGTATTCTCATCACGGCTCATTTCCACAGGGTGTGACGAGATTTCTCTCATTTTTTTTTTCTTCTAAAGGTCAGTCATATAGTTATATATGACATTGGTTACATCAACTATCATGATATAATTGCTGAGCCCCGCCCCTTCCCTTTTTTTTTTTTTTAAATCATGCACTCCTATTTGATTGTTTCTTGTTTATCTATATCCATGTTCATCCACTCATATATTCACGCATCAATCAATCAATCAATCCATCCATCCATCTAGTGAATGTAGTTAAAATTAATCTTAGTAAATTTCCAGGAAACTGTTTCTCTGAAAAACAAGTCATGTGACTGACCTCTGACGAAGCAGCCATGTTAAGTGGGGTCGTCCCCGGGATGTAGCCCTCGTCCACCTCGTCCTTGTCTCCGGTGCAGCACTCGTCGTCTCTGAAGAACAGCGGCTCGAAGTTTTCTTTATGAGGATCTGCGCCTGGAACGAACAAACAACGCAACTTTGTATGACGCTTCAAGCAACTGAATTCGGACCTTCATGTAGATTAATACATATAATAAACAGCAACACACACACACACACACACACCTGCGGCGATGAGGAGTGCGCTCAGTTTGAGAGAGCCCCGCCCTGCCGCGACGTGAAGAGGTGTGGAGCCGTTATACGTCAGGCTGTCCACTTCAGCGTCACCCTGCGCAAAACACACAGCAATCAGCCAGCGTATCATTTGAAGCCTTCCTATAAACAAAAGTTTTTACCCCCCTTCCATATTCACTTAATGCTGCTTTCTTATTAAAATGGTAACAACACGTAGCCTTAATGTTACGGCAAATAAGTCATTCATCAGCAGTCTCAAACTTCTGAATCCCTCATTATCTCTAATTAATTCTCTCTCAAGTACGTGTCTAATGATTTTTTAAAAAAATGAACACACACATATTCAAAGGTTTAAACAGAATACTGACTTTTCAGAAAGGTGGAGAAGGTTAGACGTGGAAAAAATGAAGAGGTGTAGACACGAAGACGCAAGCAAAGGTAAAAAAAAAAAAAAAGCTGCCAAAGATTCAAGACAATAAAGACATTCTGACTATCTTTGTTAGTTGTGATAATGAAGACACATTATCTTCAATCATTTTTCATCATCCATCCATCCATCCATCCTGCTTATCCTACACAGGGTCACAGGGGAACCTGGAGTCTATCCCAGGGTACTTGGGGCACAAGGCAGGGGGACACCCGGGACCCATCGCTGGGCACAATCGCACACACACACACTTATACACAACAGACTATTTAGAAATGCCAATCAGCCTACAGGGCATGTCTTTGGACTGGGCGAGGAAACTGGAGCACCTGGAGGAAACCCCTGAAGAACATGCAAACTCCACACACACACGCACACACACATACATACACACACACACACACACACACACACACACACAGGGCAGAGGCGGGATTTGAACCCCCAACCCCACAGGTGTGAGGCAAAAATAAAACAAAAGTATATTAATACACCATACACCATATTCACTCAAACTCACTGCAGAAATCCATATACACGTACATCATATACACACACCTATACAGTATGTTAATAATTGTAATATCAGTGTTTCACATCATTTGTAGAAAGCTTGAGAAAGGGAGTGAGAAAACTGGATATAAATGTATATGTATATGTATATGTATATACCGTGGGGCAAAAAAAAAAAAAGTTCTTTTTGCCACAAAAGTGTTGCAAATCTTTCAAAAGGAGGAAATAATACACCTGTCGATCAACTGTGGGGTCCGGGTGTACAAGCCTTCCTGCACCTTCACCTCAAACGCTTCTTTACTCTAAACGGCATGATGGGCGTCACTTCAGGCTTTACTCGTTTACATGGAAACTACATGGAGCTTTAGTTGAACACGTTAACAGTCGGGTATATATAGATACAGTCTAATACTATATACGTGTGCTGTTCCCCCTGTAATCCACTGCGTAGTTTCGATCAGACGTGAATAAGTTCCCCCTTTTTTTAAATGACTCAGTTCCTCTTAAAGGTTTCTTCCCGATGTTCTCAGGGAGGTTTTTCTCGCCACCGGTGGTCTGAACTCTTGTGTATTGATATATACACACACTGTTCATAAATGACTGTGTGTAAACTTATGATCTGAGGTAAGGAAAGAGAAGCTGGCAAGGGAATGACTCTGTGTACTCTTTGGCAAATTGCTGTGTTATAAGAAGAGTGAAAGTCTTCAGGATGTGCTGCTCCAGGAATATAGCAAACATAACTCTGGGGTGATAAAAGTAATTGCACCTCATTACATCACCCTGTTGCTGATTATTTTCCCTACAAAAGCACAACACCGAGTGTTCAATTCCTCGCTTACGTGTCAATCCCGCTATATAATATGAATGAATATGGTATAAATAAATAGGAACTAATAGGCGGTGTATACATCATACATTCTCTCTCATGCTCTCTTTTTGTGTCATAGATCAGAAGTGGAATAGTTGGCAAGATGCTCTTGGCACAAATATAATTTTAAATATGGCTAAACCATGTACCCACATGCACACACACACACACACACCTCTAGCAGCAAGCATCCGGCGAGAGAGACGTTGTCGTGTTCGGTAGCGAGGTGAAGCGGTGTGCGACCGCATGTTCGCTCCTGCACCTCCACATTAGCCCCGGCCTTCAGTAGAGCCCTCACGCTGCTCAGGCTGTTAGCCAAGACGGCTATATGCAGAGGACACAGACCTACACACGCAAAAACACAATCTGATGAATAAAAATGAACATGTCTGCAGAAATCTACACAACTATAACGATGTAGTGTGTGTGTGTGAGTGAGAGAGAGAGAGTGTGTATACCTGCTGTGTTGTGCGTGTTGCTTAGCTCCAGCGCCTTGTGGTGTCTCAGCAGCACTTGGATCATCTCGCCGTTCTTCTGCTGGGCGGCCAGGTGCAGTGCCGTGTTGCCGTGGCGATCGGTGAGAGTGATGTCACTTCCTGCCTCCATTAACGCCTCGGCAGCTTCCTTCTGCTCAGTCAGTACGGCCAGGTGCAATGGAGTCTGGAATAACAGAACGCATAAATATATCACATCATCACGTCATATCTTAGTGCTGTAGGAATAGAGAAAGTTAAACCTGTGTGTGTGTGTGTGTGTGTGTGTGTGTGTGTGTGTGTGTGTGTGTGTGGAGTACCTGATACAGGTCGTTCCTCATGTTCATCACGTCCTCTCCGGGAATCGCTGCTATCACCTCCGCTATGCTCTTCACTGCATCTGTCCGACTGTGGATCACGCTCAAGTGCAGCCCCCTGCATACACACACACACACACACACGAATAAATATACAAACCACACAAACACTACATTCACACTACGTGGAATGTAGGAGCCCCAATTCCAGTGACAATCAGGCTCCATTTTATGCAAATTAGTTAAAAAGTAAAAAAAAAAACATAAGTGGGTTCTCAGATGTCGCCTGTTTACACGTTTAGTCCCTACTTGACTTTGGCTCCAATAACCCTCACTTTAACTGTGTGTGTGTGACGTGGGATACACACGTGTCTCCGTTCTCATCCTGAGCAGCCATCAGAGGGCGCTGTGGAACCAGCAGCCTGCGAACATCCCCACTTATGGCATAGTCACATAAAGCCCCAGCGTGCCTCTGCGCTAGCTCGGCTAAGCCCGGCTCAAACACACAGTCTGAAAGGAAAACAAAACAAATAAATAAACCACACATACACACAAGTTCATCCCCAGTTACTCCACTAAGTCTCAAAGGGATTGTGAGTGAGGCTTCGTTTAAACTCACCTGTGGTTTCTGTCTCGCACACTCCAGACTCCTCCGAACCCTCGCTTTCTTTGCTCGTCTCCTCCGAAGCTGGAATTCCAGGCTGGACACACACTCCCCCCGTCCCCGGATCATCGTCCAGATCGCTGTCGCTCTCTTCGTCCGTGTCTTCCACCGGGCCGTGACTAGCTGTTTAGGATGTCAGAAGAAGGGTCTGAGCACGCGATGCCGTAGTTACAGAGTCACTACCTTCAAATCGCTAAGACGTGATACGTGATGATACGTGACGATACGTGACACGTTTCCAAACGTGAACCAATCACAGGAGCGTGGGTGGGGCTTAGTTTACACGTGTTCATCATGCATCGGTACACAAATATTAACAGCAATAATGATGGGTAATTTACTCAAAGCAAGTCACACTAATTTCTTCCCAAAATTTTGCTTAATATTTTATCTTTTTATGTTCGTAACGTTTCGTGCTTAGACTCACAGTGCTTAATGCCGCTCCCTCCTCCACCCATGGAGGGTGGAAAGCCATAGCCGGTGTTGAAGTTGTTATAATAACCCTGGTAATAATGACCTAGATCAAAGGTATACACAAATATATTTTTTTTTAATTTTATTTCATCACAAATGTCACAGCGATACAGTTATGGCAACATCAGTGTGAATGATTCTACACTCGTTTTGCGTTCACGTACCTCCACCTCCACCACCTCCTCCTCCTCCGCCTCCTCCGTGGCCACCCCCTGACGTAGCCCCGCCTCCTGGCCCTCTATACATGCCCCCGACTCCGCCCCCTGCCCCGCCATAATCTGGGAAATTGGGCAGCGTTTTTTGTCGCTTCCTCTGTACTTCTTCTTTATCTGTCGCAAAAAAAAAAAATGTAAAAATTCACGTGGATGTTCATTTTCAGGGAAAAACAGCAAGAGAGTCGCAGTGAAAAGAAGGATTAGAGTGTGAGGGGAAAAAAAAAACGAAGCGAGAGAGATCGCAGATATCGCAGAGATCACAGAGATAGCAAAAGCGAGACGAAGAGGAAGTGAGAGAAATTGTGAGAATAAGAAATGAGAGAGAGAAGAAGCGAGCAAGACAGAGAGAGAAAACCAGAACAAGGAAAAAAAAAAAAAAAGAGAGCAGATCACCAAGCATAAAGGAGCTAAGATTTATAAACAAGGGGTCAAGATACATCATTTGATATCTTATATATTTGTGATTCAGAAATCATAGGCAGTTAATATATTCATTACTCTTAATGGTAATAAAATAATAATATGCTAATAGCGTTGGTGTACTGCATCGATGTGGTTTATCATGTGAAGGTGCAAGAGAACGAATTTCCACCTGTGGTTTTGAGATATTTAATAAAAAGAACGACAGATCGTAGGTGTTCTTTCCATCTCTGATCAGGTAAAGGTTTGTTTTAGGATGTGTGCTGTTGTTGTGTTCTTTTGTACCTATGATCTTAAAGGTGAAAGAGTGTACAACGATTTTGTTGTGAATAGCACTAATCACGCTGGATTCATCTTTCCAGAGGCGCTGAATCAGAGCAACACTAACAGGACAAACACTAAACCAGTCTCAGTGGTTTATCGTGTGAGGAATTCAGCGGCTGTGATCTGTGGGGGAAAGATGACGAGTGGATGATAGGTGAAGCCACACTTGCGTACCTATGATCTGTGGGTGATAGGTGAACGGTTTCGGCTCGCTCGTCTCGCTGTCCGACTTCCTCTTGAGCTGCACGAACACCGAGATGGGTTTCTGAAGGTTCTGGTCGCGGTACTTCGGCGTCTTAAACACGATGGCAAACTGAGTGAGGGAAGATTAATTGTTAAGAGTAATGAGGACGTTACACGCGTTGCAGGCGATTTAGTAAGTGGATAGAGTGGATAAGTAAAACCTCGCCTGTTTTAAAATGGGAAGTGATGTAATGCCAACCCTGACGTCGGATTGGACGTGTAAGTTGTCACACCAGCGCCACTCTAGTGTGAACGGCGCCCGACTCACCTGTCTGTGCACGTCGGTGGGAGAGAAATCCCCAAATGCCTCCCAGACAATTCCCGTCTCATCATCCTCATAAAAGCGCACCTGGATGTCATCTGTCAACAACAACAACAACAACAACAACAACAACAACATGACATCAGACCTGGGCCAGCTCATCAGGAGAAAAAGGACATCACTTCCTCATACAGCTGACTACACAGAAACTCACACACACACACACACACACACACAAATTTGAATATCCTGCTACCTTACTTCCTCCATGGCTACAAGTAAGTCCAGGACAACAGACTGAACAAGGATGTAGCGTGTCGTTTTGTGCAGGAGGAATAAATTGCTCGGACTATTTGCAGACACTAAATGTTAGCTCAAAGTGCTAAAAAAAAAATAAAAATAAAAAATTCATACTGGAGAAAAACACACTCAGTGCCAAATGTGAGAAAGATGATGTACTACACGGGCAGACTTTCAGGTTCAACAGCATCAGTGTGCCACTTCCTGGTGAAAGTGCTAATGAACTAATGAGTGGGGAGGAAGACGGAAATGCAGAGAGGGAGACAAAGAAAGAGGGAGAGAGACACACAGACAAAGGAGAGAGTGACATAGCGAGGGAGGAGGAGACATGGACAGAAAGCATAAAAAGAAAGAGACATACAGACGAAGCAGAGAAAGAAAGAGAGACAGAGAGAGAGAGAGGGAGACAGAAATAAGAGAAAGAGAGAGAGAGAGAGAGAGAGAGACAGAAGGGTGGAGAGAGACACAGAGAGACAGGGTAAGGGAGAGGGAGAGAGACATACACAATAAGCATGAAATAGAGAAAGCCATACAGACAAACGGAGAGACTTTTGTGATTGGTAAAAGAAGAGAGTAAGGAAGGCATAAGATAAACCAAACGAATGAAAGCAGGATGGGTAGGAACTGAAAGAAGAAAAAAAAACCCACAGGATTCCATAAGAAACGAATAGAAAGAATGTGTGATATGTAACTTTCCTCCTGATCTCATTTGCATGCCAGTAGGGGAATTCCCCCCCGAGCGAAATCAGATGGACTTCCTGCATGTGGTGAATACGATCATGAAATCTGACCTATGATCAGAACCTCAATTATTTGATGTGCCACGCTCTGGAATGACGGAGCTGCCTCACCTTTCTGAACTTTGTCACAGAGCAGGTAAACTTCCTCTCCGCCCGTCACACACCCTGCAGTGCGGTCCATGCGCACGATCTTCAGGTTTGAGGCATTCGGAGCTTCTGCAAAACAAGAGGCGATGACAGGCGGGTGGTTCGTGAGAAAATGACACACTCGGGGCTTTATTTTCATGCAGACACGATTATAATTTGCTGGTACAATGCAAACGTGGTGCCATCTTGTTCTCATTCTCAATTGCTATGACCTCGTTTTAGTGCAAACGCAATGCCGTTGTGACATTTTGCTAAAATCAAGAGCATCAACCCAGTTTTGGAGACGTCCCCTATTTCCACACCTGTGGCAATCAACAGTATGAAAACAGTGAGACAAAAGTCTATTGTGACCAAAACTCAATAATTAGCAGCTCAAAGAGCCCAAAGTCCTGCCCACTTGATTTCTACTGACGCACAACTCCGAGGCTTGTGAATTCACCTAGATAGGCTGCGATATCACTATGTCTGAAATGTAATCAGATGTCTGAAATGTCATATAATAATCTATAAAAGCAACAAGCAAACAAATTAAATAACATATTTCCCGCCATCCTAGAGATGAGAGTAGACGAAAGTGTGTCCTAGAGCACAGAAAACTGAGTTGTTTTGTAGATTCTTCCACAAAAATTCATTCATCTTCAGTAACCGCTTTCTTCTGGTCAGAGTCAAGTCAAACCCTGGGTGTGAGGAGGGTATACACCATGGATGGGATGCCAGTGCAAGCACACACATTCACACACCGAGGGGCAATTTAGCATAGCCATAGCCAGTCTACACTCTATGGCCCAAACCTTGCGTACACATAACCATCACACCCATGTGTGGTTCTTCCCTGAACTGGCGCCACAGAGTTGTAAGCACACAATTGTCTTTGTACGCTGTAGCATTTTAGAATTTCCGTTCGCTGGAACTAAGGGGTTGTGAGGTGGCAGAACTACCCGCTGTGCCACCCACACTGATCGTATACATACAGTCATGGAAAAATGAAAAGAACACCCTCCTTCAATTTGAGGTTTTTATTTATCAGGGCCTAAATAACAGCGGTGTGGACCTCACCAACTCCTATAACCGAACAAATAAGCTCAGGTGACAACAACAACAAAAAAAAACACAACAGATTCAAGAAGTCTTTTTTCCCCAAAAAGTAAACCAATATTCAGAAACCGGGTGGCAAAAATAAGTACACTCTTCCTCCTTCCACAATCATCGAGAGTGTAATTAGCATTCAGGTGTTACTAAAGAAATGCACAAGATTACTTAAAGATCAAGAAGTGTGACTACCCCTAGAAAAGCAGAACCTTTGGCAGTTTGGTGTTCTGCAGCAATCAGGTATGTGTCTACATCATGCCAAAAAGAAAGAACATCAGCCATGACCTCAGAGAAGCAAATGCTGCTGCTCAGCAATCTGGGATAGGTTATAAGGCCATCTCCAAAAAAATGTAAAATTCACCATCCTACAGTAAGAAGCTGTTTCCAACCTGGTCCAACCTGGTCCTTTTTTAAAAATGACTCTGCTCTTTAACTACCTGTGACAGAGGTCATGAAAATACAGAGAGGAGACAACGCTAAGATCTTATGCCTTACATTGGTGACTTTTTACACCAGATAAACCTCTCAAAACCCAGCCATGCTCTCATCCAGCATGATGTTTTTTTTTTTCTAATTGTAAATGAGTTGAAAATAGATGTTCTTATGATAATGTAAGTAGTTTCTGTAAGTGAGTACAAATTTAGCATCACTGTGAGTAAAGTTTTAATTTAGATAACCATAGTTGCACATTCTCTTGAAGGGTGCAAACACTTTTGCTCATTCACGTTTTCAAGAAGAGTGAGAGGTGGAAACAGAAAGTATATCTAGTTTCAGTGAGGGTAAGCGATGAAGTTTGGCTTTCAACAGAGAAATAGAGAGAGAGACAGAGAGACAGACAGAGAGAGAGAGAGAGAAAGTGAGTGTGTGTGTGTGTGTGTGAAAGAAAACCAGAGACGCTGTTTCGTTTCTTGGTTCAGCAGACTGAAACTGTTTCATCCAACTCGGGGCATACGGTTCATGTAAATGTCGAACTCCGAGCTTCCTCCTCGTGTTCAAGAGCTTCCTTGTCTTCATTCCTCATTTCTTTTTCCTTCTGTCTTCCTCCATCTCTCTTGCTGTCTACTTGTGTTTCTCCAGCTGTGTTGTTTCCGCTAACTCTAACTGCTCTCACCATATATATATATATATTTTTTGTCTCACTGTCTCGGTGTTCAGTTCTTCACAATTTAAAGAATTTGTGTTTTTGACACAGGAAGTCAAGCACTCAATATGCATGTGGCTGCGGTTAAAGTTGTTAGCACACTGTTGCTAGGCAAGTTAGATGCCAAAAATAGGGATGGCTCAAAATGTCGTGCTAGAAATGAGGCTAATCATTTATCTAGAGTCTTTTATAGAAATAACGTAAATGTTCACGGACATTGAAAATGACACAAAAACATCAAGAATGTCAACATTTGCCTCAGATATGTACATAAATAACTAATAAAATACTCGTGTACACTGGAATTACACTGTAATAACAATTAGCATCAAACGCTAATCAAATTTAAAATGGTTTCTGCTATATTAAGGAACATCAACAGTGTGTCACTCATGAACAATAACTCAGTGCTATTATTTCTTGCACTACTGATAAACAAAATGTTTTGAATACCACAGTAAAATTTTCACAGCAAGATGTGTGCTTAACTTTTCATCATGATTTATGATACTGTTGGAATTATTACATGTACTGTAATGAACAACAGTAAGTTCCTGTTCCTGTTTTGAAGCGCAAACTGGAGGTGTGTGTTAAATGTGTATGTGTGTGTTGAGGGACTCACTGCTGTCGTAGATGGGCTCGGATATGACGGGCTCGAGTCTGCGGGTGAAGCCGCCCTCGCTGTCGGGCAGGAAAGCAGTGAACATGAGCCTCACTACGCTCAGGTCCATGTCTTTGGCCTGGTTGGTTGCGGAATTGCAGATCAGTATCCTCTGGTGCTCTGGAAACACAAAAATAATGAAATAATGCCTTTTAGGTTCAGTGAAAGAGGTGTGGCCTGTGTGCCTGTCAGTCTCAATGAAGGAGGTGTGGTCTTTGTGCTCATCAGTTCCAGGGAAGGAGGAGATGTGGCCATTGTGCCTGCCAGTCCGAGTGAAGGAGGTGTGGCCTGTGTGCCTGTCAGTCCGAGTGAAGGAGGTGTGGCCTGTGTGCCTGCCAGTGCCACAGAAGAAGGTGTGGCCATTGTGCCTGTCAGTCCGAGTGAAGGAGGCATGGCCTGTGTGCCTGCCAGTCCCACAGAAGAAGGTGTGGCCATTGTGCCTGCCAGTCCCACAGAAGAAGGTGTGGCC
>JAKKZN010000013.1:18473777-18485252 GCA_033441825.1 Pangasius elongatus
ATGCAGAAGATAGGGATAGGTGGAGAGTGATGATTCGCTGTGGAGACCCCTGAAGGGAAAAGCCGAAAGAAGAAGTGAACAGTCTGTTCTCGAAGTTGATGTGTTGGAAGCAGGAAAAATGGGCAAGTGTAAGGATCTGAGAGACTTCGACAACGGCCAAATTGTGATGGCTAGACGACTGGGTCAGAGCATCTCTAAAACAGCAGGTCTTGTAGGGTGTTAACAGGTATGCAGTGGTTAGTACCTACTAAGAGTGGTCCAACGAAGGACAACCGGTGAACCGGTGACAGGATCATGAACGCCCGAGGCTCACTGAACGAAGGCTTGCCCATATTGTCCGATCCCACAGACGAGCTACTGTAGCACAAATTTCTCAAAGTGGGGTCCATGATATATAAACAGGAAATCTCTGACTGTATTACTCCTTTATTTTGTTAATCACATGACAGCAGTAGAGATTATCATCAACTACTAACAGTAATGTTATAATTATTAATTAATTATCCTAAGTTGTAAGCTTGAAAAACTTCCTAATTAACCAGCAAGATCTTAATCTAAAATACGATGTTGCAAATACACCTCTGGGTGATTAATATTTTTAAAAATGTATTATTATCAATAATATGATTACTTTCTTATACCCTATTTGTTCAAATAAATAATAATCTCTAAATATCTTATTCATTTCCAAACCTTCGTATGGTTGGTTAGCATCGCACACACTGCATCACTGATTATTTTAAAATAACAGCACATCCTGACATTTTTTTTAAATTCCTCTTACACTACAGCAATCTGCCAAAAATAATTTTTTAGCTTTTTATCTATCAAAGAGCAACAGATGCGGTGGTGCGACGTGGCCCGAAGAGAAGTATCAGCAGCGCTTTGACGTAAAGTGAATCCTTTAATCTTTAAGTCAGACGACTTTGCGCTTGTTATGTGACAAGCTACATTTTTTTTGTCTTATTAACTACAAGAGAGAGAGAAAAGCAGGCGAGAGGCTGGAGCACGATCTTTCACAGAAAGAAAGATGTTCCACAACATTAAATATAACTATAAATGGTTAAAACATATGAAATGTCCTTCTTTACTAAGTAAGAATCGTAATCATTGCTGTGGTATAAGTGGAATAAAACACTTCCGGACTCTGGGGTTGTAAAAGTAACACTGTTTCATGTCAAAGCCAAATCACACCATCACACCTTCGATTATTTTATTATAAAAAGTGTTTTATTCCTCATTTATAGAACTATAGGCCTAGAACTGAGGCAACAGTGGAACAGGTGTGACGCTCCCCTGCAATTCCTGACCTAAAAAAAAAAAATTTCATTTCACTATTTTGTTAATTTTGTCTCAATTTCGTCCCACTTCCGCATCCAGCATCGTAATCAATGATGTATTACTTAGATCATTATTATGTTTCGCTTTCATATCTTGTATCCTGCTTTAATCCACGTCTGTGTGTATGAAATGTGCCGGGCAAAACAACTTTTCATCACGGTGACGATAAGAAGCGGGACATTTCTCATTCCTCTAAACGCAGCTTACCTTTGTATACGGCCTAAGCTCACACCGTTAACACTGCACTTCTTTTTTCTATACTAAAGATAATGTAAAGGAGCAAAACACAATGGTTAAGACTCTGCACATGTGACATCATGAGCACATCCTGTGTCGTATATCCTGTGTGTAGAGAGTTTGTGCGGACTCACTATCCCCTATATATAAAGGAACACTTTTTAAATTTATTTTACAAATGAACCAATCGAATTCAATCACAGTAGTCTTAAAGCATCTTAGGATTAAATTCTTTCAAACTATCTAAGAGTTAGCGGGAAAAAAAAAAAAATTCTGTGAACATGCAAACTGAAAACTCTTTCTCTCATAAACCTGATTGGCTGTTATATTTTATGACGTAATAACATGCCTGATGCATCACTGAATCGGAAACAGATCAGAAACTTAAACTAGTGGAGACCACTGAACGGAAGTATTTCTTTCATATGAATAGCTGTTTTCAGTTACGGAAGGAGTCTCCAGTGCTAGCGCGTTGTAGCACGGGGTACGTTTTCTGCCACGAGAGAGTCCCGGTCAGGACAGAGGAGTTCTTGGTTCCATGATAAGCTGAGTGTTTGTCTTATTAATTTCAAGCGAAGAGAAAGAAAGGCTGGTGAGGGAACGACTGTTGATGGCCGCTATGACGGAACTGAGAACAGGAATTTGTTTCGCCGACGTTCCACATCTTTAAATGTAAGCATAATCGGATAAAAAGGATGACATCATTCATCAAAGTGTGTAAGAACAACACACTGCGTGTGGATTAAATTCTGCCTCGAGTATGTGTTAAAAAAAGGGACATAGCTCTAAAAAGGTAAGACATGCAGCACACACCATAAACGGCTGAGACATTTGACCAACTTTATTGAGAAACCAAAAATGGACAGCTAGTAGAGCTATTAGTTGACCGGTCGTCCATCGAGAGCTTTGAGATCAGTGCAACAAGCGAACAGTGTAGTTGGAAGAGAGATGAACTAATAGCTCTGTCTAAAAATGACAAAATCAAAAATACAGGAGTAACAAAATCAAGTCCTCGGACTCCTCGTACTGGTGGACACGCGTGTTTAACACAGGCGGCGTTTTCAGCGGACCGCCGAATCGCACTTAACATGCAGGAAGTAGGTTTCATATTCATCTTAACTGTTCATGTAATCGTATCTGGACTAATTATATACTTTCACAGACTGTATTCGCTATCGTAAAAGCTTATAAAAATGTGAAGGCCAACGCAACAGACCGCTCATGAAGGACCATTGGTTTGTTTTTTATGGATTTATGTCTTTATTTCTTCTCAATAGCACCTCCAACGTGTGGCGTGAGTTAATAAAGCGCTCTTTATTTGCTTTCTTTAAATCTGTGGCTGGAGTCCTTGACACATGCTTCAGAGTTCAGCCTGGATATTTGTTTTTTTTTNTTTTTTTTTTTAAATGGGGAATAAAAAGTGACGTGTTTTTGCAGGACGTGGGAATTTGGAAAGGGGCAAGAAACAAGTGGGTGAAAAATAATTTGTTCTGAGAGACAGAAGAGAAGTGCCAATTCGCTGAAAGGGGAGAAGGGGAGGGGGGAAGAAGAAGAGAAAAAAAAAATCGAATCAGAGCCAGTTGTAGAACGTTCTTCCAGCTATAATGCAGATTTGTTGGGGCGATGTTTGTTCGGGTATCACATGGCGTACTTTTGGGTCCATTCCCGAGCTATTCTGTTGTACCTGCAAGAGGAGAGAAGGCGAGAGACAAAGAGAAAGACAGAGAGATAGAGAGAGAGAGAGAGAGAGGGAGAGAGATTAGAACTAGCACACAGACTGGCTAATATGATGTTTTTTAATGTCACATGCTGGGTTAGCACAGATCCTGCCAAAGCGCGCTGCAGCCAACACACACTGCAAAATCATCAAGGTCAACAAACCGGGATGAAGGCACGGCGCTATTTAATACCGCAGCCACCAAACTCCAGCTACCCGAGCGGCACGCGGACGTTCTCCATCTGCGCTCATTCGTCCTGGTGATCACAACCTGTCCCGTTTAAAGGGCGTAATGTTAAACTCCTCTCCAAAAATGATTACTGTGATGAATTGTGTGACGATACACAGCACGTGCTTGATAAATAAGAGATTTCGACCAATCACGGAGAGCTTCAGCTGGTGGTGTAGCCACAGGTCTTACAAGAACCGGAGGAAATCTGTTCATGTTTAAGAGTTAATGTTACGGCTCATGACTAACTGCTACTGTAGATCTAGAACAGCAAGTATTACACATACACCTTGCAGTATGGCGTAAAGTTCCTGTTATCCAATAGTTGATTAGTTTCCTACATCAGCATGTCCTGACGTGCTTTATTTAATCTCTTACAACACGGCAATTTGCCAATGACTGTAATAAACGTCGGTGTTTATACACTGTTACACAACAAAACAAAATTTCACCTGTTTATTATCAGACTTCAGTTACATGCAGAATACAACTCCTTGTGTGAGTTGTTACTATAGAAACAGCAATGTGTTGGACCGAGCGCATTAATATAAGCCGTACCGTGGGAGCAGACTAACCGACACCTTCTGCCCAATCAGAACGGAGGTTTAAAAGCGTGTAATGTTGCCTAACAATAAGCCCTGCGCATCCAGCACGCGGAGAATAAAGTGTTCTTGAACGCAGCACCATTGGCTCTTGTGATCGACAGAATATCATTTCATTAATATTTTGTTAAAAAGAAAATTGGTTGAAAGCGCTAATCACACTGCTGTATGAATATCATATTCAGATACTTACTTTTCATTGTCTGTTTTGTATATGCGTGCTATCTCTGGCACTAGCGGGTCATCTGGGTTCGGATCACATAACAGAGAGCAGATGGACAAGAGAACTGCGACGGGGTGAAGGAAAGAAAGAAAGAAAAAACAGGACGTCGTTTGTGCTCACATGTACACAAGTTCATTTATCATCGTCACAGAAGTGAAACGTGACTCAAAACAAAAACACAGGCAAGTTCATGAATAATGCTATATACACACACACACACAACAAAGCCGTGCTGTGTGTGTGTGTGTGTTACTCTCCTCACCTTTAGAAATAGTTAATGCTGGTGACCACTGCGATCTTAGAATATCCAAACAGATGCTGCCGTTACTGTTGATATTTGGGTGATAAATTCTTGTGGTGAACGCGACCTGCAGGGACGACATGCACAGCAGATCACATGACCTTCATTCAATACAGGCAGAAATCACAGACACGTTCTGCTGAACTGTGATTCATTTTGGAAAAGTGACCGTGTTTGCGGCTACGACTTTAAAATAACCGATCAGCCGTAGTGAAAGAGCAACTCCGGCAATTTTAAAGAGAGAGAGAGAGAGAGAGAGAATCATCTTCTGTTCCTGGCACGTCTGACTACACAGTTGGATGCTGGCCAATAAATGCCTATCAATGACGGTGACATGAAATCAGCCTGGTGGAGGGGACTTTTTTTTCTTCTTCCCCCCCTTTCCATCCTGTCAAAAGACATCTCAGACACCGCTAGAATAGCTTTAGTGGTCAGGTAGTGATGGGAGGTTTACCGCTAGACTAGAAATCACAAAATGAAAAGTTCCCCTAGCAGGTGTCTGGTGTCGCTCTGGGGTCGAGCGATCGGCATTCTCGTACAGGAATGAAGAAAATCAGCCCTTTTTCCAAAAGCGTGTTTGGTTTGGCTTACACGAACATTTACACGCAACTTGACTTGAAGCTGAAAAGACGAGATCCTGACGTTTCTCTGATATTTCAGGATGTTAATTTGATCCCTAATTATGTGAGAACATTCTCCTAGCTGCTTGCTATCATCATTAGCATTAGCATTATTATCAAAGTGTTAGATTTTTTTCTACCACTTCCTACTGGAGTCTTTATAATAATAATAATAACAATAAAAAAAAGGCTGGATTTGAGACATCAGTAGCTTGCTGGCTTTCAGTCTGAATGTTGTGCATGTCTGGAGTCACTGCGGTTTACATGAAGACTGGTGTCTGAGAGACGCTGGTGAATTTCTGGATATAAAGAACGATAGAGAAGACGAGAGGAGGTTAATCCCAGCAAGCAAAACTGTGCGTGGTGACGACGTACCTTAGGCGGTTTGAATGGGTAATCTGTAGGGAAATGAATGGTCAAGAAAAACACGCCACCCTGGTATGGACTGTCGTTCTGCCAAACACACACACACACACACACACACACACACACACACACACACACACACACACACACACACACACACACACACAATTGTACTCATTCATGTACGTAAATGAGAAAGACTTTGCATTAAAATGGGGAGGTGGCTGATTTGCATACTTACAGGTCCCATAATCGTGGCTTGCCAATGAAACACTGTAAAAACACACACACACACACACACACACACACACACACAGTATTAGTATCAACATGATGTAAATATAAAGACTGGTCATTCTTACTGAGATAGAGAACGTATACTTGGGATTTAACCAAGTGCCAGTTGTAGCGCTCACAGCAGCACGGTTACATTTCTTATTTCCAGATGTTTGACAACTATCTGTAGTATTTAACACATCTGGACCAGGACAGACGGATCGGGTCATTTCGGAACCTGACTGGCGGCCGTATGCGCTTTTGAATAAACGTGATCTCGAGGTAGTTGACGTCAGTAGAGTTAGAATGAAGGAAGTGGAACTCACAGTCATCACCCACCGGCCCTGCAGAACACTGTGCTGGAGGATCCCGACCCAGATCGGTCAGCTCCTACACACACACACACACACACACACACACACACACACACGGAAAGAGACAGAGAGAAGAGATTAGACGCAACACTAACGGATTTTACATACATTTTATGCGGTGAATGAGGCATGAAACACTTGAGGTCGTGCTGTTCTAGGAAAATAACTCAACACCTTCTGACCAATCAGAATTGAGAATTTGAGTAACGCACTTGTCCAGATGTAGCAGGTTCGAGCAGGGTCCTTAAACACAGGTACTGCAAATACGATCGGCGATTTTACGATCGAAGCTTCTGAATTTATGAACGGTCCAGAACGGAGACTTCGCACTCCTCCGCTGGCATGCGCTGGCTCAGAGTTAATTGCTTCTGAGACGCAATTACGAGCAGAGTGCTACCGTTGCAGACCTGTGTGCGAGCGCGTAGACGTGTTCGGCAGATTCCCAGAAGCTACCGCAAGCGTTTCTGAGAAAGCACGCAGAAGGTGGCGAGACCCTGCTCTGTTGTGATGTGATGTGATGTGATGTGTGAGAAAAGAAAAGTGCAGGAAGAGGATGCGACTGTGCGGTTGATTTGGTTTAAACACAAAACAAAACATTAATTTCCTCTGAAAATAACACTGCGAAGAAGAAATCCTACCAGTCAGTATGGCAACAGCGTGTGTGTGTGTGTGTGTGTGTGTGTGGGGGTGTTTGGCCTACGAGGACAAATGTGCGTGTAATTGCGTTAACGCTCACCAACCTAAATCGTATCAACAGACACAAGTCAATAAACATATCCAATACACACAATATCGCAAAGGCGTCCGTGGCTGTGTGTTTGTATTTCATTTCTTCAGTGCGAAAAGGTCGGCGACTGGCGGACTGCGAGGCGGGGGATAAAATGTAAACACGTGAAGGCTTGAGAGATCGTGTACAACGTGCCATGGACCTACGTCGCCCCCTGACCATCACAAACTGACACTAGTATTGCCTGTGATGCTGCGGAGGGAAAAGAAAGGGGTGTGGCCAGATATACACGCAACGTGTCGATAGACGTTACATCATTACAGCAGAAGAAATACTGGAAGCTGGTTACGATTCTTGTGCCATCCCAGTAAACACCATGTTGCGTCACTGACCCCAATCGGATTTGTTCATCAGCGGGACGTCTGTAGTAACTTTTGAACACGTCTTTTCTCTTAGCGAGAAAACTCAGGACGGGCGAGTCTCCAGCACATTGTATTTTTTACTTATTGGGATGCTCAAGTGGTCAGAGACGTATCAAAATGTATCTGGGACTAAAACGATCAGACGAGTGCTGAGATTGGCGAATCACGGAGCAGCACCGTCTCCTCAGCAGCATCTCTAACGAATAGTGCACTGTATACACTTGTGTAATGTCAGGCAAGTCAAAACATACGCTGATGGACTTTAGTTCACATTAATGAACGTGAGACATTCAGCGTTTAACGTGACAGAAAGCGAGGACTTAAAGCAAGACAATCAAGTCATGAGATTGATGCCAGGTTGCGGAGAAGGGGGCGGGGCTTCCAGGGTGTCGGTTAGTAGAGCAACTCGTCAATCGTTCCAGATTCACATGCTGATTGGCTTGTGCTTTTATTTAGGGTTGGGGGGAAAAAAATTGCTCTATTTGTGCGTTTATGTAAAAAAAAAATTTTATGGACATGTAAGTTCAAAATCGTGTTACGCACATAACATGAAAAAGCTAAAGCAAGACTACAAAAATTTAAACACTGGGTCTTAGCTATCGGTGGGAATCTGTACAAATCCATTAACTGTTGTTGTTATTAAATAATATCACGTTCTCAAGTTGTATTAATCGCTCAGACAAAATTATTTCACGCGCAACGTGACTAATTGTTTCTATAAATATCTGTTCATAGAGCTCACAGTATTAATATTCTCTCTCATATCATCAAGCAACTCTCTTAAATTAGGGAAATAAACAGCGTAATGTTCAAAAAGTCACCGAAAGGAAACAGCCGAGACGCAATGTTAAAAGTAAACACGCCCTCCAGATGTTGACGGAAAAAAACGTACAAATAACAAGTGCTCCGATAGGTGATCCGTTGTCTAGGATCCACTGGAAGAGTTTTCCTTTAAAGAGTTTAGCGCAATATTCCTAAGACTGACCCTGAAACGGCTCGGGAATGTAGGACGGCGTTAACAGAGCTGGCTATTTTTAAGCATGCGTATTTCGGATGGGGTATGGAGAGGAGGAAACGGTCCGGTCGGCACTTCAGAATGCAAAAATAAGGCGCTTGGGTGACAAAAAAAAAAGTTTGCATTTATTTATTCATTTATTCACTTTTTCGTTGTTGTGATGGGGCATCTGCGCTCACCAGACTGGGATCATTACAGAAATACATCCAACGTGTTCGACTTGGAAGAAAAAAAGAACTTGAGTCAAACAGCTGATTAATGAATTATACATTATCTTTATAATATTATAACGTCTACCAAAAAAAGAATTTTCTTGGCATTCTGGTTTTCTCCTCATTATTTACTATCAAGGGTGGAAGTCCATAATCGATTGAACTTTCAGCAAAAAATGTTCTTGACTTGTGCTGTTCCGCTGAGTCAGGGTCACTCGGAGCTGTCGGGGAACTAGCGTGAGCGGACGCTGAGAGAGATCCGCGCATTTTTCTTGCTCTTGCTCTCACGCTAGCGCAGAGTGTCAGGATAGCAAACATAAATAAATAAATAAAGAAGAAGAAGAAGAAAAAAAACATATATACTATCAGGCAAAAGCTGCGTTCAAAGGGTTTGAGCGATATTTGTAAACTAATAGAATAGAACCAGTGAGAAAACTGTGTCTAAGATGGAGGAAATAAAAACACTGACATTCTTGTGATGATTCTCACAAAAGCGTATTACGGAAAAAATAATAACTCGCCACAGATCACGCCGTCATGTGAAAGTAACACGCTGGAGGGACTGGAGCTCCAGTCTGGAGCGCGTTATTCCGCTTACACCACAGCGTTCGGCCAACCACTACAACGTTGCAGTCGTTAATCTACAAAACGGCACGTTTTAACGGACTATAGCTCGAGTTAACTTTACGCGACGTCCGAGAGACGAGTTCTCACTACGTTATAGCAGCGATAAACAGTCGTTCCCTCATCAGCTTCTCTCTCTCTCTCTAAACTCAGCTCTTGATAAAACTTGCAAAAAACTTCGAAAAGCACTGTGACTGTTAAAAAGCTCTTACAACCCAGACTGCTTTCATAAATGCTAAATAAACGGCTCCTAATTATTATTTTTTTTAAAAAATCCGTTCATTATTTGTCTTCGTTCATGTCGAGCGTCCGTCGCACAAATCCCTGTGTATGAGCTGTTACTATGGAAACAATAATGTATCAGAAGAAGGAGCGCACTAATATTAATCTCCTGCTCATGTTACAGCCGGAACTACTTTCCGCGCCGGGCTGTTATATATGAAAATAACGCACACCTCCTGACCAATCAGAAGCGAGCACTCAACCATGCTGTGGTCTAAGACGGAAAATAAACTAAAGTTCCTTATTATTGTACAATTTAAAGAAACGTACGTCCTTCTCAGAGATCCAATAATCGGCTATGTATAGAAGCAAACACCCAAGCTAACGTTAACGCAACTCTATGACTTTATCGTAACACGGAAAAAAAACAAACAAACAAACATCGGCTGTTGCTGCTGCGCTGAACTGATGAGCTGTTTAGTTTTTTTCTTATTAGATTTGCATTTGCTATTAAACAGCTTGATAAACTAGTTGATCAAACATGCGCCTCCATCTCGTAATGAACAGACCGGTTGTGATCATGAGTTTAAGCTCTCGAAACAGAACTTTAGGGTCAACAGGGCCTTTCGCACCAGTTCAGTTCCAGAACTAAATGTACGGTACTAAAGTACTGGGCGATTTTGCGTGAACTATTTCCCAGTACCATTTAAAAGGTTGCATTCGCACCAAGAGTGGGCACTAGGAAGTGACGTAAGCCAGTCAACGACAACGTCATTTGTCCGTCCATCTATCGCTGTTCTCCATACTTGCGAAATAAGTCGACACTACAGTATGTTTACATGGCGTTTTAAATCATGGCGGGTGACGGCGTTTTCGTACGTGTTTGGACAATCAACATCTCCTTATGTCCCGGATAGTACCAGTCGTGCTGGTTAGACCCTGCTCCGGAGTAGGAGCTGATTCGGTTCTCGAAAAAGGCGGTCCGGTACTAAAATCACACCCAGCTCCGGAGGTGCGAAAACGCCAAAAAGTGGGTAGTTCCACAATTAGTTCTGGTACTATGAAAAGGTTCCCACGGTGCAAAAGGCCCTATTGTTACAGATTTAACTGACACAACTAATGTGTCTATGCTGATCAATCTAAAACAAATACTACTATAAAGCAGTGAAGTGATCTTTATATTAATTGCTGACAGAGTGACGTCGTGTTGATCTGAACTCAGGGTTCGATTTCACTCGTTTCTTCTAGTCGGAGTTACGAGATTTCGGACATTTATTTATCTTCTGTTCCTTCTTTACTTTAGATCAAGACGATTTCACAGATTTTTTTTTTAACTCCTAAGAGAGCACCATTAATTTAAACTGAGACATTTCAAACCTTTCAAATCGCATTAAACTTTAGATCCAAGATCCTTAACGTGCGATATGGAGGCTGTTCTAACGATAAATACAACTAGAAACCTAACAAGTGCTAACTATTGTCTAATTCCCTGCTTCCTAGCTGATATGTACAATATATTACTATAATTTAAACACTCCAACAGAAGCTTGGGGCCTTTAATACACAGACTTCTAAGTAATATTTTAATATGTGTTACCTTTAATTAAGGTTAGTTTACTTCCATTTAAAAAATATTGTTATGATTCATCTTTTTATTTTACTTACTTTTCATATTATATTGGGTATTAAAAAAATTAAAACTGATATTGATAACAACAACCAGCTTAGGAGGAAGAAAAAAAACCTAGCTATTTAGCCAACTAATACTAGAAGTTTATTTAATTCATTATAAAATCCTTCCCAGATATTTAAACAAACAAACAAACAAACAAACAAACAAACAAATGTCACAGCATCTCCTCTGAGAACCATAATTAAAATAAATATTCTTAAATATATTATTGTTTAATTTAAACCTATATATATATATATATATATATATATATATATATATATATATATATATA
>JAKKZN010000013.1:18496093-18524028 GCA_033441825.1 Pangasius elongatus
AAAAAGCATGATATATTTCCCCATAGCACGTTAATCAGCTCAGGTTGATAGTGACAGCTGCAGTGTGTGTTGAACGGAAGTGAGTGCACTTGGACTGAGGAATGACACACACACACACACACATTAGTACCTGTAACCCCTGTTACACTCCTCCAGCATGCACAGCACCCCATGTTTACTGTAATCGATTATCATTTACAGTACAGCCTTTGGGATTTGAGAAACCTCAGGATTTATAGTGGCTAGAAAATATTTTCTTTTTTTTTTTTCTTCTTCTTCTTTTTTCCCCTGGTGATGTGTCATGACCTGTATTTCCACATGCCTCACAATGTGACTGACTATACCAATGATTTGTGAAGAAGAAAAGCTCAGATTAAACTAGTACTGAAGTACTGACACCACGCAGCTCAGACGGAACCTGGCCGCGCAAGTTTCAGTAGCGACGCCAATCACATCACTCCCACACCTCCGATATGCAAATGAGCGCGCCTTTTAAGGCCCAAATCCACGCCCCCCCGTCCTGGTTAGGGTCCCGCCCAGCTCCGGTGAGAAGGTGCGCTCGTGTCCGCGGGGACGCAGGAGCCGTAAAGAGACGGATGGAGGGGAGGAGAGGAAGGAGGGAGGAGAGGGAGGAGAGGGAGTGAGGGAGGAGAGGGAGTGAGATTTCTTACCCAATCCGCCTTTTCCCCGGGGAGCGCGCGAAGCCTTCCCTGCTCCATCCCTCCCTCTTGTTCGCTCGCTAATCACTGCATTTTTACTTGCTCCTCTTTTTTGAAGCACGCGCGTCCGTTTTTCATCCCGCTGTTTCATCCGCGCGCGCGTTTGCTCGCTCTTTCCTCCTTCTTCTGAGCAACTTCTCGACCAGACGTTCGCCTTGATCCGGCGCTTTTCTCCTTTGAGATGCTTGGCGAGCTCTCTCCTCCCTCTTTTAACTAGACACACAGACACACACTCACACACACACACTCACACACACNCACACACACACAAACACGCACACACCGGTTTCATCTTGAACTTGCGAGGTTTATTATTGGGAATCTAAAATAAGAGAGGAGCACCCCGGTGGGATACGGAGCGCTCGCGCGCCTTCATCAAGGACCCCTTTGGAGAGGATAAGGACCCTTGTTGACACTTTTTTTTGTCGCTTATCTCTTTTTGCCTCCTCCCTTTCAGTTGGTTTTTTATTACTAGCTAATCCGGAGGATTTCTTTCTTCTTCTTCTTCTTGTTCTTCTTCTTCTACTTTTTTTTTTTTAATTATTCCGCTCGAATAGCTGCTTTCGAGGGCCGTTTTCATGTTTTCCATCCAGGACGGTCTCCCGCGGGGAGCGCTCACCATGAAGGAAGAACCGCTCGCCAGCGGCATGACTCCGGTGCGCTCTTGGATGCAGAGCGCCGGGATACTGGACGCCAACACGGCCGCGCAAAGGTGAGACATCACGTATGGTGTGTGTGTGTGTGTGTATGTGTGTGTGTGTTGGGTTTGTAGGGATAGATGGACATGCACACCGCTTTTGGATGACCATGCACCATGCACCATGCACTATGCACCATGCATCATGCAAACGTATCCGTTTAAGACGCACAAAGCAAACTGTTGGACTTGTGCTCTGTAGTGCACGAGACAGTGCGTCAAAATGAAGCTGTACATCCAAAAACTTCCCCACGTGGATAAAAGTAGAGTCAATGCAGCAGACTACTGAGTCATAAAAATTGTTGTATACTGGAAAAAAAAAAGGAAAAAAAACTTTGTTGCAAATGTACTTAAAAACCCAGTGCAACCTAATTTCACCTATAACAACCACATTGCATGCACTAATACGATTTGTTTATTATAGTGCGTTTAAAAAAAAAAAAAAAAAAGATTAAAGCTTGCGTTCAAATGTTAGAGCACTAAAACGTTCAGTGCGCGAGCAGGATTATCAGCCGCGGCTGGAGTTTTAAAAAGGCGCGCGCCCTGGAGCAGGCGCGTGTGAGGCTTCAGCTTGTGTTGCAATAATAATAATAATAATAATAATAATAATAATAATAATAATAATAATAATAATAAAACTCAGACATCAGAATAGTGTCAATGCGTTGAAAACTCACAGAGAAAACACTGCAAATACTGACAGCTGTAACTGAAGTGGAAGTCAAGAAGAAGGAAAAGCTTGCAGAAATAAAACAGCAGATAAAATAGAAGAAATATGAAGTAAGGATCCGGTTTATATAACATGTTCTGAATGCAGGTTACACCAGAGAATTTATTGCTGCTGCATTTCTATCCCTGATTTTGTGCATGGCAAACAAAACGCAAAGTTGCTTTACTCATTTCTTTTTATTCACAGCCTCGCGCGTGCATTCTCGTGCGCACAGGTTGTCCTTCAAATATACACTCACTGATCCACGGTGTCAGGACATTGCTCCAAACGTAACACAACACAGGAGCGCGCGGATCATATATCAGAGCGCAAATCAGCGCGCGAAATCCGACAGCAGCATTTCGGATTAACGGCGTCACGCGCGCAGCAGATTGATCACCTCAGTTTCCACGCAAACTGTAGAAAATTTCACAAACCTGAAACACCGTGCGTTTTGTGCTACTATGGAATTATTTGTGTAATGAAATTGCATCTTGATTGCACGTGGACTCTCTGGGCGCATCAGGTGGAACGAAACACACTTTCACCTTTGGCAAACTTGGCACGTTTTATAAAATGCTGATTAAAAAGTTTTGCAGAATATTTCTGCATTAACAGACAGCGCAGAAAAAGTAAACTTAAAGCGAAGAAGTAACGAAAAATCCCATTTTTCGCGATTAGGGGTCATGCGACATGGTCGCGTTATTATCACGTGCGGTTTTTTTAGGGCTAATGTCTGCTTAATATTGCAAATATTAAAAAAAAAAAAAAAAAACTAAAATGCATGAGATTTAGATTTAGAGCTGTTTTGTTATTTTGGATGTAGAGTCATTAAAATAGTGCTAAAATATTCAAATGCTTTCATTGATATCATATGTCGGGTATATGGGTAAAAAAAAATCAACAACATCATCAACAACAACAACAACAACAAAACTGAATAAATGAACTCATCCATATGAGCATTTATATTCATATTCAAGAACAAACCAGCTTCTCAGACATCAGCTTTATTTTTGATTTCTTGCATATTTGCATTAGGAGTTATCTATAATATATTAATCCCAATGAACTAAAAAAAAATCAGTCTTATTATATGGATCATAATAAATATTTACAGGCAGGAGATTTATGATTTATGGAGAGTTTAGGAGAAAAACAACAGCAACAATATTTAGTGCAAGATGAAGGTTTTATAATCAATTTACCTTTTAATATATATATATATATATATACTATATACTATACTGTGTATATATATATATATATATATATATATATATATATATATATATATACAGCAAAACAACAATCACAAGTCATTTATAATAATAATAATAATAATAATAATAATAATAATAATAATAATAATAATGAGGACACTACATGATGAGAGGATTATTAATTAAGAAGTGGATGGTGGCAAGAGATCTTTCAGACTCTTTCTTTTTAATTAGAAATGAATGAGTGAATGAATGACGGAGCGACACTTCGCGCTCGTGTGCTGTCGAGACTGACGTGTGTGAGGTACAGGTGTGGTTTTACACTCCGAGGTGCTGATGAGCTGCTTGGAGAGGAAGTGCAGCTTAGCGAATGAGTCCTCGTTCACGAGAAAGAACTGACACGCCGAAATAAAAGACTTATTTATGGTGTTTTGGCTTCAGTTTGGGATTGGGTAGCTTCTAAGCAGGGAATAGATGTAGGCGTGTGTGTGTGTGTGTGTGTGTGTGTGTGTGTGTGTGTGTGTGTGTGTGTGTTGACACGCTGGGTTCAACGTGTGAGGGCGGTTTACTCAGGAATCTGATGCAAACTGGATTAGTCTTGATGGAAGGAAAGGTGGAGACAGACAGAGCAATTTCAATAGACTGTCTCGGCAGGGGGGTTATTTTCCCCCAAGTATCTCCACCATCTCTCTCTCTATATATATATATACCTCTCTCTCTCTCTCTCTCTCTCTCTACCTCTCTCTCTCTCTACCTCGCTCGCTCTGTGTTTTAGGCTGTGGGGTGAGAACACAGCTGGGGAACAGATTTCACTCTTTCACTTGACCTTTCTCTGGTCCCCTACCCCACACTGTAAAACCTGGCAAAGTGAATTATGTCGCCTCTGTTTCGTCTACAAGGGGAAGGAGGTGGAGGTGGTGGAGGGGAAGAAGGGTTTGGACCTAATGAAGTCCAGACCCTGGGGTTTAGAGCAGGAACGAGACAACGCGACAATAAGAAGGAGAAAGCGTTATTCAGGACAGATCCGTGCGAGCGTCGGTTATCCAGCCGCCGCCACTTGACCCCGTCTGAAGAATGTACGTAAACATGCGTGTACTGTACGTGAGACACTAAGACATGACGCTAGGACATCAAGCAGAGCTGAACTTGTGAACGGACACGCTACGAGAGCGGATGTCTGCGGATTATGCTCTAGTGATCCACCGTGAATCACTTAGTGTAGTATGATTCAAACAAAGTGACACAATCACAACATTTTTAGAAACCAGACATAAATTTGCCCATTAGAAGATGTTGCTATTGGTCCTTTTTAGTAACATATTAAATTTAACATCTTGTATCACACCACAACAGTTGACAATCTTCAAAAAGGCTCGCTCCACATGAAATCGGTGTCTTACAAACATCCAAAATGTAGTCTTTGTGCTCACTTGTGCAGCTGGACATACAGTATACAGTAAGCAATATGTCCATTAGTATCAAATAGCACGTTAAGAGAGCGGACGTCTGCTTATTACATGCTTCATTAGTCTGCATAAATGAATAGCATTTGTAAAACAACAACAACAACAACAAAACCACACATGGTATTTGACTTTGTTGCTTTCTCTGGACTGAAGCAGGTGTTGTTCTTTTGGCTACTCATGCGACTAGACAGAAAAATCTGATGTCTGTGAAAGTCAGTGGTGCAGCCCAGTGCAGCCAGGGACCTCTTTAGCTTTAACATAAGCTTCACAAAGCCCCCTGAGTGTGAATTTATTTTATGAACATTATTCATTATAAACCCCCCCCCCCCCTCCCCCAAATAATGGTTTATGGAGTTTTCTATTCTATAAGGGTAAAAAATTATTGACACCCCGGCTATGATTCAAGGATTCCTGGAGTTCCCCAGACCCTACTTTGAGAAAGACCGGTGTAGCCGAGTGTATTAGTTTTACATTTTAAGACGTCAAATGCAATTTGAATCAGTTAATTTCACGTTCTGATTGGTTTCTATGGATACCAAACCATTTTCAGAGGGTACTTCCAGGCTTGGACGTAGCTCGGCTCGAGGTGTAGGGTTGGGCACTATTTTCTCCTGAGGAAAGTGTTTAACAGTGATTATTAACTGCTATGTTTCCACCATAGATTTCCATGTTTTCAAGATGAAGCTAGCTGATAGCTGATATTATCAGTACACACACACACACACACACACACACACACACACACACACCAATGAGAAGCCACATCTCCATTGCTTCATCTCCACTCTGTAAGCTGAACTGTTGTCTATAGATGTAAATATTTTCTGTAACAAGTTCGCTAGCAAGCCTTTTCATGTGTAAAGATCTGTGTAAAAGTTGTATTTCTTAAAGTTACAAGAACAACTAGCGTTAGCTTGCATGTGTCTTATAATGTCTAGTATAAGGAAAATTAGCTAGCCGATGTTTTACTGCAAACATTAACTCACCATGTTTAGCCTGTTTGATTAGGGAAGTGAGGCGACAGACACTTTGAAAACACCTCCCTGAGGTAAAAAATAACATAAAATAAATAAATAAACAAAAATCTTTAGGTCAACTACTGTGTCTTAAAGATTGTTAGACTTGCAAAAAAAGCATCATGATGAGAAAAATCCAGAGTTTATATTTCTCATTTCTGAAACATTTCTGTCTAACACAGCTAGACAGGAACCGTAGGCTAACTGAGACATTTTCTTTTTGTCCCAAAATTGTGGCTATATGACGTTATATGACGTTAGCGCTAAGGAAAACGTTTTACCTCATTACCTTCTTTTTACTTTCATAACATACCAAACTTATACAATATTTTAAAATGCTAGTTTTTACTAGTGATCAGTATAGCAGTGTGACAAGCTAGCATCTGTCTAATCACTAATGCTAATGTGTAGCTACAGCTGGCTTAGCTAGCTAACTGCGGCGATGTTATATGATCTTTTATAAATTAGCGCTGCCACATGACAAAAAAAAGATAAAATGAGGATGTGTTTAAGTGGCTCAGTCAGAAAACCGGGACATCGGGTAAATATTTCAGCTGAACTAGCAGACACCCCCGATTATTACACGGTTTATTAATCCGTCTTTTACTTAATGAAAAACATTCACAACCCAAATGTTCAGGTAATGTTAAAAACACACACACTGTCACCTTTACGTCCGGCGCCTACGAAACGAAGGCGACTGCAGGCACGCAACACGGAGGAACAAGTGTTTCCCTCCAGCTGCCTCCATAATGACTCCATTAGAAACATACAGGTGACCGACTAATGGCTTCAGCTGTAGCCCTAATGATTTTTGGAAGTGTGTGTGTGTGTGTGTGTGTGTGTGTGTGTGTGTGTAAGAGGCTGAAGGAGGTTGAGGGCAGAGTTGGTCTGTGTGTGTATGGCAGGTGCAGCTACAACAAACCAAAAGAAATAGAAGTTTAGCTAATATGAGCTGGCTTGCTAGCAGTTTTAACATATTATCTAGCATAATGTTAATGTTAATATTTGCCTGCTAGCAAACTGGCTCAACACAATCAGCCCAACGTTAGCTAGTTAATTAGCAAAGTGGCCACTGGTTTCAGTTCCACAATATTTTCATTGTTAGTATATTGTTATCTAGCTTGGCTAGTCGTTTTATATACACAATATGACAGTTAAGCTTAATGCTTCTTAGCTTTGTAGTGGAGCGCCTGATTTTAATTCCACAACATAATAATTAGTCTAAATGTTAGCTAGCTAACTAGCCTGGCTTTAAACACAGAACATAATAGTTAATATAATGTTAGCTTGCTTGTTAGAATCTTGGCTATCATTTGTGATGGCATAATATAATAATTAGCATAATGTTTGCTAGCTTTCTAGTGAACTGGCTTCAGATTTTAATTACACAATACAATAATTAGCCTGTTGGTTAGTGTGCTAGCTTCCAGTTTTAATTACACAATACACTATAACACAATCACACACTCATACACACACTCTACAACATCATCCACACACACACACACACCTTCATTTGGATTTTATTGAGCTCTCAGTCAGAGGTCCAGCTCTGACAGTGAGTGTGTGGAGGAATTAACATGGCACACGCAGCGTGAAAACTTGTCGCACACGAGCGTGATATTGTTAAACCCTCATGGGTAAAAACTGAAGTCCTCACGCGTCACATTTTCAATTAACGTGTGTTTAGCGTGTGAAACACTTTCATGTAATTTAGCAGAGCAGCTCCGGGCCGGAACGCAGCTCGTGCTCGTCTTGCCGCAATTACCACCAAATTAGCCGTTAGCCGGGAGCACTCACGCCGCTAACACACTGCTGTGGATATGGAACTGGTGTATTACATTTCCTACGTGTCCGATGGTGTTGTCAGCTGGTTGAGTGTGTGTGTGTGTGTGTGTGTGTGTGTGTGGACTTTTTGTATTTTATATTACTTTTTGTCCTATATATTTTGGCCTCGGCACGCAGGATCTTCCAGAACTGAGCTGATGATGAGCTGCCAATTGGATTTGCCGTGTGTGTGTGTTTGTTTGTGTGTGTGTGTGTGTGTGTGTGTGTGTGTATGTATGTGAATATGCTTGTGTGTGTGAAATGAAGCACTCTGAACCTTTATATTTCCAGGGTGATGTGGAAACATGCTGAAGAAAAATTAAATGTTTTTTTAAAATATATTTATTATATTTATTATTTATATATCTTAAAATTCTATTTCAATTATTTATTAAAAACTATACATTTATAAAATTGTATATATTATTTAATTTCATTATTTTATTATGTATTTCATTAATTTTATATAGTGTATTCAATTTTATTTTATTATGTGACATGAATTGCAAATTGCAAACTGATGACTTTTATTATTTATAAAATAAATACATTTGTTATTTAAGATAATTTCTTTTGTTTTTTTAATGATGTATTATATATTCTTTTATTTATTGTATTTATTATTATTATTATTATTATTATTATTATTAGTAGTAGTAGTAGTAGTATTTATTTATTTATTTAGTTATTTTATTTTATTTTATTTTATTTTATTTTATTTTATTATGCTTTAATACCCCATTTATCACAATTTAGAATTACACTTTTACACCCAGGCTCGTACCTCTCACCCAAACCTTCGACAGCTGTCCCACTTTGGAGTGCCTTATCCTCTATTTTCAACTTCTGTGGAGTTAAAAATTACTTTTTCGGCGTATTTTATTAATTAACTGTAAAATGAGGTGCTTTAAATCAGAAATTGAGACTTTTTTTTCCCCTGAAGCTGATCATCAACTTGAGTAAAGACAGTTAAAGACTTTTACACAGAAATCTCTTCCATAACGAGAAATATAGCAAAGTATGATGTATAAATATAATCTAAAAAGACTCCAGTTTCCAAAAGAAAAAAAATCTCTTCCAGATCCAATTCCAATCTCTTCCAATTATCACAGAATCAGATAAAATTCCTTCTTTATTCTCCAGATACTATTATTATTATTATTATTATTATTATTATTATTATTATTATTATTCCCCAGTGACATAATGGCAGTGGAGCTCAGTATACACCACAGTACATGTCCTTGTTACATTAAATTTTCATCCTAATGGCCTGATCAGTAGAACCGAACGGGTTTAAAAGCTCAATAACAAGGATAAAAAACTTGAATCTAATCGGTAAAAAAAACGCTGCTGTTTATTTGAGACTCTTTTATCATAGAGTTTATCACAGTGTAACTGATTTGAAGAGTTTTTATTTTCCACACTGAATACCTTCTTTGATTGGATTTAATATGAACGAGGTTTTGAGTTACTTAGCTAACCCCGCCCCTCAGACTCACCTTAACCAATCAGAACTTTGTATAGTATCGCGCTGTAGCAAAACGACATATTATATTCACCTCATTTGAGAAGACTCACACGATTTATCCGTCGAATGAAAGAGAGGTCAGAGTCTGTCGTGCTTCAGGAAACGTTAAAGCGGAGAGAAAAGAGGAGAGAACAGGAGCGAGAGAGAAAAAAAAAAAAACCCGGAGAAATAGAGCGAGACCCAGGCAGATTTACGATTATTGTTCGTATCAGTGCGATGGCTCTGTGCCAAAACAGATCATTTCTGGTCTTGCATCATATTCGTGTAAACAGAGGGCAGGAGTACAGAGAGAGAGAGAGAGAGAGAGAGAGAGAGAGAGAGAGGGAGAGACTATAGTCAAAGACTTCTCTCAGTCCCAGTCCATCACACATCTGATTGTCACTCACACACACACACACACACACAGTTACCAGTCAAACTAAACAAGACAAACAAACTACACAGTTATATTTATCTACTTTCTTTCTTTCTTTCTTTCTTTCTTTCTTTCTTTCTTTCAGAGAAACACACTGTTACTGATGCGGCTGTATATGTCTATCTATCTATCTATCTATCTATCTATCTATCTATGTCTTTCTTTCTTTCTTTCATTCACTGACAGAAACGCACTATTACTGATACAGCTGTATGTCGTCTACTGGACACACACACACACACACACACACACACACACACACACAAATGACCAGATATCAGATTTATTTCACCTTGTTACACTCTGAAAATGTCTGTAATTTAAACATGAGTTTATACGTGTGTGTGTGTGTGTGTGTGTGTGTGTGTGTGTGTGCGTGTGTGTGTTGTTTTGAGCTTGTGTTGGCTGCTGCTCTACATTGTGCTCTCTCCCTCCCGTTAATGCAGCTGTGTGTGTGTGTGTGTGTGTGCGTGTGTGTGTGTGTGTGTGCATGTATCAAAATGCATGTCACAAATGAGCATGTAAGTTACTGTGTGAGTGAACGAGCGTGTGTGAGTGTGTGTGAGTGTGTGTGAGTGTGTGAGTGTGTAGCCCCTCTGTCACTCTGCTGCTGAAGTGGATGTAGCAGCAATTACTTTAATTAAAATAATAACCTTAATGAGCTTTCCATGTCGATGGGTGCACATAAAGATCAAAGTGTCGCGAGTTTCGCGAGTGTGTGTGTGTGTGTGTGTGTGTGTGTGTTTTATTTTCCATACTCTAACTGTGTGTTAGCTTTGTTGGATGTAGACTGTAGTGAGTGATAAGAGATAAGAGTGGCTCAGTGTTCAAATTGTATACATCTCACATTTTTTTTTCATAAATGGAAATGACAAATGGAATATTCTAACAGTGTAGTTTTCAAAAAGTCACAACACAATATCTATCTATCTATCTATCTATCTATCTATCTATCTATCTATCTATCTATCTGCTCAATTCTTTTTTTTCTTCCTCTGCCTTCATACTCTCTCTCTCTCTCGCTCTCTCTCTGTCTCTTCTCTCTGTCTCTCTATCTCTCTCTCTCTCACTCACTCTCTCTCATTGTGAGTACACACTGATTGATTGATCAGGGCTTCCTATTGGTCGAGCCATGGAGAGATGTGTTTGATTGACAGTTTGGGTAAAAATTGTAGAGGAGAGGCTGCCAAAACAACAGCAGCAGACAGCGCCTTTGGGGTGTGCAGACAACACAAAAGTCAGGAGTGTGCATACACACACACACACACACACACGGGCCAGATACAATACAGGCCAAAGAAAGAAATCCTGTCAGAATAAATCTGCTGTAGTTCATCCTCTACTGTCCAGGTGAATGATGAAAACTGATCTCTTCTCTTCTCTTCTCTTCTCTTCTCTTCTCTTCTCTTCTCTTCTCTTCTCTTCTCTTCTCCGTTCAGTGGTGTCGGTTTGGCCCGAGCTCACTACGAGAAGCAGCCTCCCTCCAACCTACGCAAATCCAACTTCTTCCACTTCGTGTTGGCGCTGTACGATCGGCAGGGGCAGCCGGTGGAAATCGAGAGGACATCCTACGTCGACTTTGTGGAGAAAGACAAAGTGAGTGGTCTTTTGCCGCAGTCACTTCGACTTTATTCGAAATATTTGAATGTATGAAATAGAGTAGATTTAAAAACGATGTTTGGAAATTTTAATAAATAAAGTTAGTTGCCTATTAGGATTATTACACTTCTGTTAACATTACATAGTTAATTACATGGTTATTATTGTGTAATAACACAAATTATACACATTGCATACTATTTTACATTAATAACTTGTATAGATTCGGATTTCTATTCGAGCTAATACAAACAGATGTATAAAGGTGATTTCTTCAGCTCTTGTGTCTCCTTCCTGGAGACTTTATACCAGTGTTAGATGTTGAAATGCCTAAGTCTGCCTGTAGGGGGCAGTGAAGAGACCAGACTCATAAACACATATGCAAAAAAAAAAAAGCAAAGGAAATAGTTGTGTCTTATTACATTTGTCTAAATCATTCCTTTATTATTTTTATTAGTTTATCCCAGAGCTTACAATCAGCCTGAACTAACATGTTACTGTGTGTGTGTGTGTGTGTGTGTGTGTGTGTGTGTGTGTGTGAGATTTCCGCCTTCCGTTAGTGACCGAATGATTAACTGTCGCCTCCTTGCTCTCTGGTCCTGCCAGCCTCGCAGTGTGTGTGTTGTGTGTGTCAGGAGGTAGTCCTGCTAGGCCTGCTGTGTGCGTGCGTATGTGTTTGTGTCTGAGCGCGTGTGTGTTGTTATCGGTAAAAAGGTTACAGAGAACAGCTCCGCCCCCGGCTTGGGGGCGGGACAGTGTCCAGCTGGCATGGTCACTTGTCTGTCCTCGCTGTCTGTTCACCTCCGCCTCGACCCCTGATACGCCCCCAACACACACACACACACACACACACACACACACACACACACACACACACACACACACCTCCTCTCCTGTTCGGTCTGGGACTCTGCCAAGACATTGCCACAAATCTTGGCAATAGGAGAGAGAGACAGGGAGAGAGAGAATGACAGGAAGCAGCACAGTGTCACATTTGCATAGAGTTTTGAACTACAACTATCAAAATCATGTAAAGGAAGTGAGACACATTCAGTCTTCTCTGGGCCACTGTAAAGATTGCTGTCTAGGCGTCAGGTATTAGGTATTTTCTTCACCTCGAACACCTAGGAATAAGCAACACAACTTAATAATGTACTTAAAGACATGCTATCTTCATCGTCAACTTTTGTTTTTAACAAGCCATGTTGTCAGTTCTCTAATCAGCCCAGAGAGGGTAAATAAAATGAAAAATCTGTGAAAGATCTCCTTTCTAACCTAACGTTTTTAGCGCTGTAGCTAACCTCACATCCGCTGAAATACTTTAATCCCTCAGTTCATGACCCCTGACCTAAACATACCACGTATAACTTTTTTATACCTCTACCAGGAGGTTTCAGAGATGTAATAATTAACAGTTCCCACCCTATTACTCAGATCTTCATCAATTGCATGATCAATCAGTGAAGGTGTGGTGAGTTTTGTGCTTGGAGAAGAGTAAAAACTGCCTCTAAGTGGCCAACGTTACACTTATTGAGTGGCAGAAGAAAACTAGGCCATCGTTCTCACCCAAAAAGCAGAGAGCAGAATGATGTACTTTTGGATTCCCAAGCAAAGATTCAGATTAGGGCTCTCCCAGTGATATGGCAAAACATCAAGCAGCAGTTAAAATCGGCAATAGTCACTAAAATCGGAAATCGCACTGGATAGAAAAACGTTTGCAAAAGACAAGAGGCTGTGTTTTGTTTCTGTCTATAAAAGCCACATGGAAGAGCTGTTAATTGTAATGTCTAAATTATTCAGCTGAGAAGTATTTCTAAATATGATGGTTATGGAGATCCAGAGGGTTAACCCCATGCTAGCATCAGGGCTAAAATGGTTTCAGTCATGCTCAAGCAATTTGGTGTGTATATGGGTCTGTCTTTGACTTTTCATCTTTTGACATCTTTTTTGTCCATTTTTTTCCCCGTCTCCTGTTTTAGGAATATAACGGCGAAAAGACCAACAATGGCATCCACTACAGGTTACAGCTCCTCTACAGTAATGGTAAGAAACCACCAAAGTGACTGAACATTTAGTCAAAGTTGTTAAAAAAAAATCCATAAGACATTTTCTTTCATTTTCAAGCTGTTCTTATGAAACTGAAATCTATCTGCACATCTGCTGTACATTTATTGATTGATTTATTTAGTTTGAATCTATCTATCTATCTATCTATCTATCTATCTATCTATCTATCTATCATTTCTTAAAAATATTTGACTTTTGTAATTGTACAACAATTCATTATCTTAATTATTCTATATCATTTATATTATACTTTATCACACTGCTTTGGACTTTATACTAGTTAAAGGTCTTTTGTAGAGAAATATGATTTTATAAATAACTGCTGCAATAAAACAGTTCTCGGCGTCGGATTCAGGCTTTTTGCGCCTGACTTTATGTCTTTGCACATCTGGAAGAGTATTGAGGATCCCATCTGTTTATGCTGGGATGATTTCATTCACATCTGTCCCTTTCCTCTGTTCTCAAGTACCTTTTTAACTTCAGAATGGTATTCTGTGTGCCGTTGCAGAGTTTCTGTCTTTTGTACTTTCATTTATCATAATACGAGTACTCGTTAATATCCGAAACGATTATACACACTCTATGGGTGAATTGAAATAATTATATATACCCGATGTGAATGTCAATTACTCCAGCTTGCTGAGAGATTAGCCCACGGGTCGCCTTCCCAGCATGCCTTTGTGCCCCTCACCCACCTCCAACCCTGTCCCATCCACCTCCTTTTCTCTATGGAGTGATGCTAATAACAGTAAAGATGGATATGGAGTTTGTCCATGGTTGCGTGAGGAGAGACAGTGAGGGGCCGGAAAAGCTCCGTCTCTCGCAGGTTGAAGACAGAAGTGCTATAAATAATACATTTATTTGATTAACTGCAGCACTGCTCCTTGTTTGGATTGGCTAAGTGCGTGAGTGTGTTTGGGGGTTAATGAACAGCTCAAGCAGCATGACGAGCAGGATGGTGCACGCTCTACGTGGGACACTATGGCAGATTTGTTTTTCTGAAATGGCTGAAATGTTCTATTAGGAGCTGACTGGTTTTTTTTGCTAATGCCTACTTTAAAGAAATGAATTTGAATTTGTTGGGGAATGTTGAGTCGTGTTACTGAAACGTTTAACCAGTAGATTTGGCGTTTGTGGAGAAAGAATCCAATGTGCTTGTTGTAGTAATTGTCCCTGGATAAGTACACACTATAAAGCTGAACATACCCCCACTTAATCTCTTAAATCTTCTTTAAAACCTTTAAAAATAAAGATTTAAGGCACGTAATTGGACCTAAAAATACATACTAAAGGTACAAAGGATGTACCCTTGATAGCACCACCCCAGCGACAAGGAAACGTGTTGTTTAATGCATTTATTTCTGAGAGTGAGGCATAAAGGGCTAGTGGGTTTGACTCAAATAAGTATTTGCCTGATAAAATTTGCCTCTTCCATATGTAGGCTAGTACGCTGGGCTACATTTCGTTGAAATGGTCCAAGACAAGTGTTTCTCAGATTAGCACCTGAGGACCCCCAGGGATCTGAAACCTAACCAAGGGATCCACATTTGTCTACCATTCTCAAAGATGCTATGCTACTGATTGAGTTCTGATAGTCATTAACCTGTTTGACTTGTAACTTTAAGCCAAACCTCCATAACTCAAAAACTAGTATACTCTTAGAAAAAAGAGTACTATACAGTACCTCTGCTTGTTGCTGCAGTAGTACCCTCAAGCATACATCTTTTGCAGTTTTAGTATGTATCTTTTTACACAGAAAGGTGGATGTAGTGTAGTGTCACCATATACACATTTCCAGGCAAGAGGTACATTTTATAGGTTTGAAACGTGTACCCTTGGGGGTATCACTAGTAAAAAAAAACCTCCAATTTACAACCTAAAACTCTGATATCTACAACACAATTTTTAATATTTTGTTTGTGTTGATTATTTTTTAACCAAGAAATTTTTTTTTGATGAATTTAACAGGAATCAGGACAGAGCAGGACCTGTATGTACGGTTGATAGACTCCATGACTAAACAGGTGAGTAATGATATTCGTAGAACGTTGATAAAAGCTTTAGGCGTATATGAGTTCTGCAGTGTCCCGTTTGGTTAATATTACTCCCCTCATCAAGCATTTGCCATTATCTCCAGGCAGTGAGGTCATCGGACGAGCTGTGAACACTGAACACTCAATCAAATGCTAACTCAATTTTCAGACTTAACCATAACTCTTTATGAGTTTTGGCGCAGTGTCACTTAACGAGGAGTTTTTTTTTCTAGTCTCTTGCGAAGTTTCTTCCTACCCTTGATTTCCAAGCAGCCCCATTTCTCTTTTCACTTTTACAGCCTTCGAGTTCCCTGGAGTAGTTACACAAATGCACAGAAGTCTTTATAAACTCAAGTCTGTCCTAAACACAGTCCCTCTCAATTGAGACTCGATTCCACTACATCCCTCTTCATTCTCTAGTGAAATGGACCCTAATTTTAGTCCCACCCCTTCATGTCCCATTGGCTCAACGGGGCTCGTTGTCATGGTGTGTCAGGCTACCTCGGATCAATACGGCAAGCAGGTCCTCGACAAAAGCGTCAGCCCCGGAGACCAATCAATAGGCCTTAATGTATCTGCAGAGGCGGCACACTGGAGACTATAATCCCCAACACAACAAAAGAGATCTGCAGCCATGCACGGCTGTCAAATCCCCTCCCTTCTGCTTTCTGTAACACACACACACAGCAGCAGCAATCTATGAAAGCACGAGGTGTAGATATTGATTGATTATGGTCCTGCTGTCTTGATTTGTCTTTTGTTATAAATGATAGATATGAAAGAGGGATCCTACGTTCACTATGTTCAGCGTAAATACACTAATCTCCGCCGATCCGAATGTAAAATGTTTGTTCCTGATCCTAGTCTTTGGGTTAGTCTAATACAAGTTTAGGCCAAAAGGTCGATAATGCCAACATATAGTAATGGAGCCACTTCTTACCGATGATATCATGGACCACTTTGGCGCCAGAAACGTGAATCAAGTATGATATACAAATATCGACCTGTTCTCCCCTCTCCAAAATCCCCTCCCCTTTCTCGAACTGGGTGGATGTTAATAAAGAGGCAGAGGGCCTACATAGACAGCATCAAGAGAAAGAGAGAAAGAGAGAGAGAGATCAATAATGTAAAAGTGGTCGTTATCCTGAAAGTATTGTCCCCCAAGGCTTTGGGTTGGCTGACCAAAGGCAAGTGAAATTGGGGATGTTTTAAGGTGGATTATGGGTGTGTATGGGGCTGAGAGCGGGTTACTCTCTTGTTATGGTGTATGCTAATAATCCGTCATACACACCGGGAACGTCAGCTCCGTGATGGATGCCTTGGAGAAAGCATCCGTTTGTGGACCTTCTGGATCTCTCCATATGCCCACATATTAATGACCAGAGTTACCTTTTAGCATATGTTACATTTTACAGCATGCTGTGCACCACCAAAACATGACTAATGACCTACTGTCAGCTCTGTCACAATTATATTAAAAACACTTTTGTATTTATTTGACAGTGGTGATTTCATGAACTTAAAAAGGTCAGAATTTTGCATGAATGGAAATAAAAATGAGGCTTTTTCTCTCTCACAGCCAATCATTTACGAGGGCCAGGACAAGAACCCAGAGATGTGCCGCGTCCTTCTTACCCACGAGATCATGTGCAGGTTGGTTCAGCTGTAATGTAAAACTNTCATTGTTACATAAAATTTGGACTTTGCATTATCAGCACAAATGTATTTATGTCAAGTCTGGCTGTGGAACGGTGAAACATTAATCAGGCTTTAGCATGCACCTCATGAGTGCACCTTTAAGTTTGGTATTCAGACAGATGTAAATGTGCCGCTCTCCACTGTGCGGTTCTACAGGGCTTCCCTCATTACAGAGCACCTATAGGCTTTAATACCGTGTAATTATGAGCTCTGTCGGCTGGAGGCCCGACCAGCGGGGGCTTGTTCATGCCGAATGCCCAGTAGGGGTCAGGGGGATGTATCCGTGAGTGAATTCAGCGGGTGTGTGGGTCCTGGACGTTAAGGGTCTCAGATGTTTGGAACCTGGCTGGGTAGTGACCTAGGAATGAGGACAGAGGGCTTGAGGGCCGTGTTAATAATGCAATAGGGGGAAGTAATGGGGGCTTTACTGGGCACCCGGGAATCCTGGGATAGGTATCCATTACTATACAAAGACCCTACAGGAAAGGAAGCAGGCTTCTTTTACAGATATTCCTGATCAAAATTCGGATGGGCACACAAGATCATCTAAGCTAACACCCTAGATTTTAGTGTGTTTATAGAAGTAGTCTTAATAGCTCCAGTTAGAGATCAATTGATATATAGTGTACATGTGTTACTCAGTTAATATACTCTATACATTGGATAATAAATGGCCACATAATGTACTCAGGCGGTAGATATAAAGAGGCGAAGATAACTGTTCTATTGGACTTGGGCCAACCCGAGAACAATTTCTCTCACAAAGACTGGGCCTAAAATTTGCCTCAGAACTAAATATTATCATGGTACTGTATGTAAAAGCCATAATCGAGATTGAGATGTCACTAATCTTTTCATTGCTCGACTGTCTCCGCCTGCCTCCCTAAATTGCTTAGCATAAATCTCACTACTGTCTCTCTTTTTAAAATGGATTTCTCCACTTACCAGCCAAAATAACCTGTTATTATGAACCTCAAAGCGTCAGGCACTGAAATTCTCTGCTGCGTTTTTTTTTTTCCTTCTCCTGATGGAACCTGCTTCTCTCCTCCAAGATGATTTTGATACAGGATCCATTTCCATAATGACAGCTCACTTTGAGGCGGTCATTACGTGATTGAGTGTGATTATTAGCAGCCATCCCCTGATGAATGGTGTGTTTCCATTCGCTAATGAGAGGGAGATGAGACATGCTTCCCCTGTCTCTCTCTCTCTCTCTCTCTCTCTCTCTTTCTCTCTCTCCTGGGTGATAGCACTCTTTATCAGGTCCCCAGCGAAATCTGCTTCACCTATCCACACACATACACGTATATTCTAACAAAATATGGCTAGAATGAGTGGTACATCTCATCCTGTTGTGTAAAAATATTCACACATGTCCTGACATCTTTTGATATCAATGAAGAGTGTTAACTTTTATTTAGTTTTGTCCTTCTTAGAAGGGAGTGGGCGCGACGCAATTAAGCTAAGAGATCAATTTTGACTGATTAATTAGCGTCTCTGAATTACGGACAGACTATGACAGCAGCGTAGCCACAAGACTAAATAATGAGCCGCAATGGTTTTCCAGTGGCAAGAAGTGATTTGTCATGGGATCAGGCTTCCGTTGGCTGTAGATGTCCAAGGTCTTCACCAGCTATTCTCACTGCTTGAAACTGGCACCCTGAAATTGCCAAATGAGGCATGGCGGAGGTTAGCTGGCACCGAGCAGCGTCGAGAGCCCGACGCATGGGCACAGAGGGAGGGAGTTGGAGGATGGAAGGACGATGTTGGGCGGCCAGGATGGATGAGAGACTACTGCCAGGCAGCCAAGTAGCCAAGTGGCTATGCTTTCCATCCACCCTGGGCAATTACAATACTTGCCCTTTGAAAACAAGCCCTCTGTTGACACCCTCCTTCTCTCAATATCTTTACAGACTTCCTGTATCCCTCCATATCTCTGCTTCTCTCTGATGCTAGTCCACTGCCTTCCCCAAGAGGCTCTGAAGCCTGATTTTATTTAAGCTTACCCTTGTTTCCTTCTTCCTTAAGTAAATCAGCTACTGGGTGGCCCAGCCTAGAGAAGACATAGTTGACCTATCATAAAGGTACCAGGGGAACATTAGTTCCTCTTTGCTCTTAGTGAAGTTTGATTCTTGCCTTCATGGTTCTTCTCGGCTTAAGGCTTGATGCCAGAACTGCACTTGTTTTGTGGACTTTGGTTCGGAGTCAGGACTAGTACTAGCCACCATGGACCCCCGGTGGGATCGCCATTAAGGTGGTATTACAAATGTTCTGCCAGGGTTTGTTTTGGTGTGAGAGGGGCGGCTGGTGTCCCAGGGGAACTGCCTGGTGCTCTTGGGGTCCAGTTTGTTTATAACACTTCTTTCTCAGTTTGAGGAGGTTGTCACCACAGCTGCACCACTGGGCTTCCAATGCTAATTGGTCTCCTGGAACTTTGCTAATGGGTCCAAGTAGCTCGGGGAATAAATTATGGTGGCACTGCTCTATGGCAACAGTGACACATACACAAGGTGAAGGAAAAAACAACGTCTGTTTTGGGTGGCTTTTTTTCATAGATCGAACAATGTGGTAAATGATTCATAAAGACAGATTATTTTGCGTTCACGGCCTTGGAGTGAGAGTTGTTTGTCAAATGTTCTAAATGTTTGTCAAATTATCTCATTTATAACAGCAAGAAGGGAAATGCTATACTAATTTATTTAGTCTTGTTTTGTCAGGCATTACCTCAGATACACAATTATATTTTAATAAGCTACATCAAGCTAGTGTTTTTTTCACTACAATTGCAGATAGCATCACATAGAGCACTGCAATTTATAATTAATGACAATAAACTGAACTGGAATGAGGGCTAGACCACTTTTCCAATGGGGTGCAGAAGTGGCAATGCCAGTTTGGCTAGCCAACAATGAGTCTTTTTTTTAATTTGGAGGGGAATGGTGGTTGTATTTAGGAGAGCCACATGCCACCAGATGAGGTGCCAGCCCCGGGGCGAGGGCACAGGCAAGGGCAGGGGTGATGGCTGCGTCAGTGAGGGGCGTTTGGGACACGGCCGCTGCACCAGGACGTCTCTGGGCGCTGTCCAAACTGTCAGAGGCTGGCTGAGTGACCTTGGCATGAGCCCAGCCCAGCTGGAGAGGAGAGACAGAAAGAAAGGGGAGAGAGAGAGAGAGAGAGAGGGCAACCTAGCAAGCAGGAGCCAGATTGAGAGAGAGAGACTCGCCTTGGCCACTATTCAGCCACATTCTTGCCTTTATAAAAGACCTACAGAGAAAAAAAATATAAAATATAAATCATAAAACTTTTACATTAATGATATTGAAAACACCACTATTTAGCATCCATGGGTGTAGCATCAAGTTCAGTATTAAGACCACAAATCTATCATAGTAATTACTAATATCGTGTATTTTAATGAGAGAAAGATTTCATACACCTTGTCTTATGATGTAAATTGGACTTTCATCCAAATTTCTGAAATGAATTTACATCAAAATTAAGTCACTAACGATTGGTAACATTTTAATACATTTTCTTTACGATCACAATTGTGAAGACGGATGATATGGCAAAAAAAGTGCATATAATAATCTATATGACTACCAGGCCCATATGAATGATTTTTGTGAATAAATAAATGTGAATAATTTTTTTTTAATTGCAGTCGGTGTTGTGACAAAAAGAGCTGCGGGAACCGAAACGAGACACCGTCAGATCCAGTGATCATCGACAGGTAAGGGGACCTCACATGTAGGTGTTCAGAATGAAGCTCTAACAATCCCCTGTATGGTTTTCACTTTGCTTTTTAACAAAATATTGCAAGCGCCTTAGGATGGTTTTTTAAAAAAAACCTTAAACAATGAAGCATGAACACGGTTTTGATCTGAGAATGAGAGTAATAGGCTCTCAGCTTCTGGCCCTTTATCAATTCTCTCAGTTCCTTAAGACGTCTTCACTACAAGATAAAGTATTCATAAGTGTGTCTATTTTGCATGCCGCAACAGTCGTACAGCTGTCTGTATTGAATTTGTGAAACATGGATACTGCAATACAGTTTTGCTATGATGAAATCAGCACAATCTGTTTGGACGCAGACAGGGACACAGACATTTCAGAATGAGGTCGTATTTATAAGTGACTCTCAAATGAACTCCCTGATGAGCTCCTCAGATTGACACTACCAAGTCTCTACCTGCTAAATTTCTCTTAAGGGAGCTGCTTTAATGACCGAGCCAGAGTGTGTGAGGGTGTGCGTACGAGCATTAGTGTGTGTATGTGTGTGTGTGTCCAAACAGGACAGCAGTGAGTGTGTCCTCTTAGGGCACAAGGGTCATTACCAAATCCATGCTGGCTCGTTAGAGTGGCCTTGGAGCACGTCCAGTAGACAGTCAGGAACGAGTGACCCTCCCTCTCCCTTTACACACACTCACACACACACATACACACACACATGTAGAAATACACATTGAGGTTACACATATATGGACATACCAATAGACATGTGCAGATTGGTGTAAACCTACAGACATAACGTCACCTCCTTCCTACAAAGTGTGTAACTAGAGCAGCACACTCCTCTGTGGTGCTGATAACAGTAAACAAAGCAACATTAGAGAGGACAGGCGATCAAAAAGGGCAGAAAAACGTGACGAGATGGTGTAAAAGAGAGAGTTTGTATCTTTCATGTCTTTGCGATGAGGCAGACGTGGCTGCCTTGAATGTGTCCCTCAGGGCCAGTTACATTGGATACCTTATAGCCTATTGTGTGTGTGTGTGTGTGGGTGTGTGTGTCTGGCACGTCTGAACTCCTCATTACGCTGACCAAACCCATTCCGAAAGTGTTTACCGGTGACAGTGGATGGTTCTGATTTAAGGCGGACCAAAGCGTACGACTGCATTTCAGTGCCCTATTAAGAGCACCGGTATTTATGGCCTCCTTAAACCAACAGATAAATCAGCTGGACGCGAAGCGAGGCCTCTGACTTGCCATGCAAATCAGCGGCACTGCTCGTCACTGTAAAAGCCTTAATGGGAGCCATTCATCCCCAACACACAGACACACACACACACACACACACACACACAAAGACACACACAAACAATAGTGCATGCTGCTGCCACCACCTTTGCCCAGCTCCGTAAATCAACATCTGCCGTCAGGTTATGCAGCCTCACGCGTTATAATTAAGCATGCACACATGTGCCAGTTCACATATGTGCACACGCATACATGTTTGCATGAACGCGTACATATCTCACGCACCTGACATGCATAAAAGACACGTATAGCAACTGTACAAACTTACATGAGAAATAATAGCAATAATAATAAAAACGTTACAGATATTCCTTACTCGTAACTACATATCTTAGCTCTTAGCTACAATGTAGCTACTAAATAATTCATGGTAATTACCAAATAATATGCTTAAGTGTAAGCAGATGGGGTGGAGTTATGTTGCGTTTACATTAATACTATAAACATAAGACAACAAACTTGGTGTTTTACGTTTTTGTCGCAAGACTCAGCAAAACATTCCATCATGGGAACTAATTTGGGTAGCTAGCTAATCCACTAGTAAAGATACTTGACAAATGATAACCTACTATAAGAAAATAAGCTAATCTGAGGTGACTAGCTGTCCCGATTTGTTGTGCCACACCATTTCTTTTCTTCCAGTTGCTAATGCGATCTATTAGTTAGCAGTTAAGGATCCAAAATTTTGACGTTATTACCATGGCAATGTTTACAAGTCTGCAGCTTTAGCATTGCATTATTGTAACTTTTCCTACAACTTCATTCGTCTCAATGGTTAAAAATTCCTATCAATTTTGCATGAGCTCGGACTACTTCTCTCTTTTTTCCTTCACCCTTTTCTTGCTGTGCCTCAACAGGGGCAATATCTCCTCCTAATCAGTCTGAATGATGGCAGGGTTTCTGATAAACAGAAAGCCTCAGATCATTGATTTAGCCATCCTGGGAAATAAGGTAGAACTAATTATGACGAGCGAATCGTTCCATGCACCTCCTGCTCCTCTCGCTTTGATCTGCGAGTCAGATCTGGCGCCTGAATGGGGTCAAGTGCCGGTCGGCGAGGTCGAAGGTCATTGGATGGGAGCCTTCGTCACAAGGCGGAATGCTGTAAATGCTCAGCCGTTTGCGCTGAGGCAAGCAGAAAGGACCCGTGGCGCCGATGATCTATCGCCTGCCTCTAAAACAGGTGTTATTACAAGCTAATATTGCAATTAGATTGCCCAGCAAGCTCCCCTAGTGGGGCTATAAATTCTCCAGGACTGGCAGTGCATATAGAGGGCGGGGGGGGCTCTGTCTAATTACGACCTCGTACCCTCCTCCATTTTCTTAATGTTTGTCAAGAATGGGGCAAACCTGGGCTGAGAATACTATTAAATTTTCAACAATGCCCAAATACACTCCACATATAACCCAAATATACAGTTGATCAGCCAAGGTATGTTTGTTGTCCAGTGATTACTTGTTTAGTTTTGTACTGGAGTTCCAACACTAATGTTGATACTAAGTAAAGGAAGTCTATAGCTACTAGTTTAGCATTGGGCATGTCTAAATCAGTCCACATTCGCCTCAAGATATTATTTGCCTCAATTCAACAGCTTCATAACATAGCAATATTAGTATTATTATATTACATATCTAAACATTAGGCCACGCCTTTTTACGGGATTGATGCTGACGCAGGGTTTGCTGTGGATGGATGACTGATTTTAGCTCGGCAAAGTCATTTTTAATATTTTTTTTAAATAGATATCAGTTTGTCCTACAGTATCACAATCCACATAATTAATTCTGTTTGAGATAGTGAAGAACTCGTCACAATTTAAAATGCCCACAAAATGGCTTGAGAGCCACTTGATTGCGTATGTCAGCATATTTTGTTTTAAAACAGGAAGTTTGAAAGGGCATGATTGATTCCTACAACAGCCAATAGCATTTGGATTTGCTACACCACATATACCGATTCAAAAGAAATATCAACAGTAGCTTAGCAAAATGGCTAATTGACGCAAATGAGAGTTTGTCCAGTGCGACTTTGTTGTTTTCCGTTTTTTTGGTTTTGGAGAGGGAATGAGCACAGGCACTCATATAAACTCCAACCGTTGTGTTGTTCTGGAATGCTGCAGGATTAAAATTATAATAGCGATTTGTGTTTTCTGCTAACTAGCTACTACTGTAACACAATTCCCACATGACTTTTACAAGGGCGGGGAATATGCAGACGTGTATGGAATGAGTCATCAAAATTCTTTCATGTTTTTTTTTTAAAAGAAATGATCAACTGGATAATTAAGATAAGAATATTATTATTATTTATTTGCGTCCACAAAAGCGCTTTGAGAGCGAGCATGACGATTTAGACTAAACTGCTAAGCTAGTAGCTATAAGCCGCACTTACTTGTTAGCTACATTAGCTTCTTGTGCAAAACTAATGAAAGAAACTTCAGATGTGTCTCGGCTGATTGACTACGTTTGGGATAAGAAATGGTGTAAAATCCATTAGCACAAAGCTAATTCAGATTTCAAGCCAACATGTCGTATGGAAAGCGCCACAGACTGCAGCTGCTGTTTAGTGGATGTTCTTTATACAGTCCAGATATTAAACCCTACTGTGAGGATTATTAAACGAATCAATTATGTGAGTCCATGTTAAGTGAGTACGTTTTATTGTCAGGGCTACAGACAAAATAACAACACTGGTAGCACAAGGTGGCCATTTACCTATCCTTCTGAGACCTCGTGTTCTCATTAGAGGACATTCTCACAAAGCCTTTCTAACACGCTGCTTAGTTTCCATAGATATCAGGTGCTTTAGATACAGATGGCAACGAGAAAGTATAGTCCAGGTCTCAGGACTGTTTAAAGTGCTAAAGTAGGTGAAAAAATGTATAAAATATGGCTTCACACCAGATNCAATCCAGTCCAGACCACATATTCTCAAATCTGATTGGTCAGAAGGTATTAATTTTTTTTCTTTGTCTAATACGTAATCGTTTCATTATCGTTATTGGATGCTGGACATAATCTAAGACTAATAATAAAAAACATGGAGACGTGTATTGAATGGAAGGAGTCTCCCGTGTCAGCACTTCGTAACAGTCAGTAGGTTTTGCGCTATATTAATGAATAAAATATGGCACTAATATGATCTTGTTTAATTATGTTAAAAATTGTCGTATGTCTAAAGAGTCATGGTCATGTTTCTGAGGAAATGATGATGTAATGGTGATGTAATGATGACACCGACGTGTTCCAGCTGTTCTGTGACGATGCGTTTTAGCGCTATTTAATGACCTCGTCTTCACATACACAAAAACTCACGCAACTTGCTTGATGTTCACATGGAAACACACCTCCACAAAGCCCCCGCCTCTCATCTCCTTTGTCTGACTCATCCCCACTTCCAGGAGCTCATCATTTTTTTCAATTTTAGCCCAGCTGCCGAGTAATGTCCTCCTTTTATTGCTAATCTATACTCTTAATCTGGCCGGCACCAATGCGCTCCAGGCCCGATCAATAGAGCGCTATTGCTGGGAAAAGTCCACAGGGGCTGATAACGAGAGCAACGCCCTGAGGGTTAACCCCTTTCACACACACACATATACGCATAACACACAAAGTATGTGCAGGGTTAACTTATAACACACACACACTTGCAGGGCTCAACTTTTGGACACATGCATAACCACCTTTAAGGAGAACATTCAACACCTTGAGGGGTTTACTCGTAACACACACACACACACACACACACACACACACACACAGTATTAACACCACACATTTCAACATGGATTTTAACATGGTATTACAGATGGCTGTGTTTTAATGTTTTTTTCTCGCAGAAATGTTAGCACAAAATACCATTGCGAAATCAGCTCTAACTATGATTGTACATGGAGATAAGTTGAAATTCATCAGAAAAACGTTAAGGACAAACAAAACTAATCCACTTTCTATGTTAGAAAATGTGTTAATTAACTGGTTAAAAAAAAAACCCCAAAAAAAACCAAAACAAGAGAAACATTATGCATGGAGGGTCCATTTACTATGGAACATTTTGTGGAACTCGAAAAGGGTCATAATGTGCTGTCAGGTAAAACGAGAGACATTATGTGTAGGGATTATAGAGATGTTTTGTAATAATTTACTTAAGTCACATAAAGATGTTTAATATGAGACATATTTGTGGAAATTGAAATGTGTTGTCAGGTAAAATGAGAGACATTATGCATGGAAATAATAGAGATATTTATTAATAATGAACTTAAGTCACGATGTCTTTTTTTTAAAATATAGATTGTTCTGTGGAAATCAAAAGGGGTCAAAATGTGCTGTCAGGTAAAACAAGACAGATGTTACGCAGATGTAGGTTATAGAGATATTTTGTAATAATTCACTTCAGTCACAATTGTTTTAATAGGGATTATTTTCTGGAAATCGAAAGGGGTCAGAAAGTGCTCAGTTGACGCTAAGGTTGACAAAACACCGAATACTCTGAGCAGGTCATGGTTTAACGCTTCCTGTATGTGTTGTGTGCCCTTTACTCATTGCAATATAGTTGATTTATGCTGTGAATCTGGATTTATGGTCATTTATAGCTGTATAGTCTGTATAGGGCATCTCTTAGTGTGTGTGTGTGTGTGTGTGTGTGTGTGTGTGATTTTTTTTTATTTAAAAAAAAAACTTTTTTCTGCATTTATGTGAGGAGTGATGTCCTGTTAAAATTTCCCAGCATGTAAGGATTGTTTTTATAGCAGAAGTTACAGGCTTGGCATTTTTATTGACGACATAAATTCCTCTGCATATAAGACATTATCGATCTATTGTTAGAGTGTGTTAAAGGTGTGTTTGAGTGTGTGTGTGTGTGTGTGTGTGAGAGAGAGAATGAGAGAGAGAGAACAGATGTGTGATCTGGCATTATTTTCGACTACACAGCACTGGTGCGTGGAAAGGCAGGATGGGCCACGGTGACAGGTGTGTGTGAAATGAGGCCAGACGCCACGGAGACGTGGAGCGTACTCATCCCGAAATGGTCACCTGTCATTAACCTCGAATCTACCGAGCTGGTTTAGCGCCGAAGCGCCCTTTTACACACTTAAAAACGCAACAATCATCAATCCTCAGGAATATCGTTACTGTAAAAAAAAAAACAACAACAAAAAAAACACTTTTAATAAGAAACGTGGAGTGGAATTGTCCAAAATTGCATGGATAGATGGACAGATGGATGGATAGATGGATAGATGGATGGATTTACTTTATAGATCCTCATAGGTAGAGATTTAGGAACTATAGTAGCCAAGAACAGGGGATATTAAATACAGGATAAATAATTACACACACTATATATATATGTGGATTCACAGTAGGTTGGGGTACTGACTTAGTCCTTACCGTATACAGGACATTTCCTAACTCAGATTGTATAAAATGTGATCAAATCGCTGTCTTTTGTTAGAATTTTATATAAAGAAATAAAGAAAATATATTTTTTATTTTTTTGGAGAATACTGTGTAGAAATCATTTGTAGTTTTATTATTAATCCTCCGAGCCAAAAGCTAAGCAGTGGTGTAGCGTATCTGATACACACAGCCACGAGCACACACCTAGCAAGGGAATTTGTGTGTGTGTGTGTGTGTGTGTGTGTGTGTGTGTGTGTGTGTGTGTGTGTGTGAAGCGAAGACGACCTTGAGGGATGAGAGAGGGGAAATATTTCAGCCGATGTTTGCCGTGTAGCCCCTCTCCTGTTTCACACCGGCTCTCGCTACACACAATGCTACACAAAGCAGGCCTGCAAATAGAAACCCACAGAACCGCAGGCACCTTCACACACACACACACACACACACACACACACACACACACACACACACACACACACACACACACACACACA
>JAKKZN010000013.1:18529152-18541648 GCA_033441825.1 Pangasius elongatus
ATTATTATTAGTTTTTGTTTTTTAATTTATTCTCAGGTCAGCATCAGATAGTTGTGCTTTCAACAAACAAACAACAAACAACAACAACAACAACAACAATAATAATAATAATAAGAGAATAATAATGAGAAAACCTGAGGTTATAAATCTACATAAACATTTATGTTAAAGAATTATTCTTACTGGTTTTGTCCGTTTTGATGTTAACACCTAAATTACATGACATAGAGTTTCGTCCTTATAACGCTGTGTTATAACACTTTCCAGTCTGACTTACGAAGTGCACTTCTGGTATGTCTGAGTCACATCCTGGTTATAATTCGACGTTGCATACCTTGTGACATTAATTAGACGAATTAGAGAATTAAACAACATTGACTCTCTAACTCTGCTTTAGGGTAAGAGAAAATGGACATAATGTCACTATGTTGTTATAACACTGTCACAGGTTTTCATAAACATATTATAAACAGTAAAATTAAACTCATTTTTTATGGAAAATCTAGCACAAAAAAACATTTTCATTTGACTTGACTTGCATTATATCTTTATGACAGCTTTACACTAAAATTTATAAGACTTATCACAACAAGTCTTACGTACGTTTATGTCAGTTGTCATAAAGGGCTTATGTAGCCCTATGAAGTTTGCACTTCATTTTAGCATCACCAAAAGTTCAACTACTTACCAAATACTTGATTTAAAACGTAGGGATGGTAGAAAAGGGGTTTTCAAGGGTTCTGTAATTGTCCTGTAACCTTCTGTACGAGTGACCAGAAGGTTGTGAGTTCCAGTCCCGGGACTGTTGTTGCCAATGGCAACAAAAAGAACAACAACAACAACAAAAATAATAAAGACAACCATTTTCTCATGGAAATAATATTTTATGACGAGTATAACAATTCTACAGCACTAAGCAGGTCTGACAAGTGATAGATACAGTACACACACACACACACACACACACACACACACACACACACACACACACACACACTCATCACTTCATTTCTCCCTGACTTTCACCCCAGGTCTCATGTGGATTCTGTCCGATGAAAGAAAATCAATCATGTCATAAAGCCAAGCGAAAAACACACACCTCTACCTCTCTAACTAAAAAAAAAAGCTACAGAGTATAGCCATTAGAGATAAAAACAGCGAGCTAAAAAAACACATTGCACATCTTCACACCTTGTAGGAGCAAAGGATTAAGAAGTGGAGTGCTCTCTCTCTCTCTCTCTCTCTCTCTCTCTCTCTCTCTCTGAAGTCAATACCGAACTCATCAAACACCTTCACTATTAATCCCTTAATCAGGCTGCATGACTCGGGTCTAATTGGGCAGCAGCTAAGTCACTCTCCTTTTTAGTGCTGCTTGCTAGCACTAGCACTAGTGGCTAACACGGTTGGAGCAGACCAATGTGACAAATGATTACCCACATTTTATTTGATAAAGTTGTGTAGAAATTGTCTACTGTGTAACAAGAGCTAGCTGGATATGCTAATGATGTCGCTAACAAATCAGCATGGCTCAGCAGCCTGAGGTAAACCGTGCTAACAGCTCAGACTAAAGCCTCAAACTGCATCTTTTTCTCCCCTTTATTTCTGCTGATCTGTTCAGTTTTTTTTCTGCCCTTCCCCCCAACCCATCTAAAAAAGAAAAAAGAAAGAAAGAAAGAAAACGAACCTATCGATTTCTGTCCAACTACAGACCAATTTTCCCTCTTCTCCTGAATGGAGGTGGTTGAACTTTTCAATTTTTTTTGCAGTGCACGCTGTCTGAGAGGCTTCACATATGCGCTATTGCTAAAGCTTTAGCATCGAAATCCCATGTGTACTACAAAGGCACCCTTTTGAGGGCACTTACTATCTGGTTGGAATATGGCTTCATTCAAATCTTCTTCTGTTTCTTGTAATAATAATAGAGGAAAGGGGAAAAAAGAGACTGGGAGAGACTGCAGTGTGTGCTGGCAATGGAAACAAGGAAGAGAGAGAGAGAGAGAGAGAGAGAGAGAGCATGAGAGAGACTGTAAGAGAAGGAGTGAATGAAAGCGAAACAGAGAGCATGAGAGTCTGTGAGAGAGAATGTCAGAGAGACTGAGAGAGACAGTGAGTGTGAGAAAGACTGGAAGAGAGAGAGACAGTGAGTGAGTGTGTGTGAGAGAGAGAAAGGGAGTGAAACAGAGACAGAGTTTGACAGAGACAGTGTGAGAGATGTAGAACGAGAGGAAGAAACATTGAGAAAAGATGCATTGAGATTGAGAGAGAGTGAGACAGTGAGTGAAAGAGAGACAGTGAGAAAGAGAGAACAGGAAAGAGATACACAGGAAAGAGTAAGAGAGACAGAAAGTGGGGCTCAAAAGTAAGGACAGAAAGACAGTTAGTGAGAGAGAGAGAGAAAGAGAGAGAGAGAGAGAGAAGGGGCAGAGCTTGACAAAGAAAGAGAGAGAGAGAGAGAGAGAGACAGAGTGAGAGAAGAGAGACACTCACAGAGTGAGAGAGACGTGAATGTGAGAGAGAAAGAGAGAGGGACAGTACAAGAGAGTAAAAGACAGACAGTTAGTGAAAGAGAAATGGGGAGAAACAAAGAGTCAGATATAGAGTGAAAGTGAGAGATAGAGAGACGGTGAGAGAGTGAGACACAAAGCAAGAGGGAGAGATACAAAAAGAGAGAGACAGAGTGAAAGTGAGAGATAGACAGTGAGAGAGTGCAATGCTAAGCGAGAGTGAGACAGGGACAGAGAATGAGAGAGACACAGAGAAAGAGACAGTCAAGGAAAGTGAGAGACAGAGAGTGAGACACTAAGTGAGAATGAGACAGAGAGAGAGACAATGAGAGAGAGACATTGATAGAGTGAGAAAGAGAGAGACACTGGACGGAAATGAGAGACAGAGAGTGAGATGATACGCACGAGTGAGCTAGAGAGACAGAGAGACAATGAGAGAGAGACATTGATAGAGTGAGACAGAGTGAGACAGAGAGAGAGAGACAGTGAGCTGCCCAGGCATCTTTAGTGGCAGTAAAAGCTTCTTAGTGGGGAGTGCCATCTGGCCCGGCCCCTCGTGGGGGCGTATCGTGCCCAAAGCTCAGGGTCGAGATGCTTTACTGCCCAACCCTGCCGGCTGCAGATGGCACAGGCCAAGGTCGGGCACACGCGCGCACGCAGACACACACACACACGCACACACACACAGTCATAGCAAAGCGGGACACACGGCAGGCGCTAAATGGCACGGAAAGCATTTGATTACATGTTGGTCAGCATAGCATCTGAGGGCTCGGGATTCGAGTCGTCTCATGCACAAGGCGGCCACGTGTGTNGTGTGTGTGTGTGTGTGTGAGTGTGTGTGAACACTCATGGGAAGAGTTTAGCTCATTTGCAGAACCTGCTGTATATAAACATAAGAGTGAATGATAAAAAATGTATCACACTTTGCTAATTAGCAGCATGTTAAAAAGCCTATAAAAATATGCAAAATTTAAAAAATATAAAAATGAGGAACAAGGTGGAAATTTAATATTGGGTACAAAAACAGATTTTAACCTTAAATCAGCTACTTTCTTACTGTTTTATCTGCTTACGTTGATAGCTGTGGTGTTAAAGCTAAAGGCAGAAAGCTAGACTCTGATTAGCAATGGGTTTAGTGATAAAAGCGATTTTAGCCACCATTTTCTTAAAAACAACCAGCCTAGCATATTCTAACTGGAAGCTGGAGTCATGTTTGTGGAGTTTGAAAACGGGGCTAGCATATATCCTCTGTTTCGGGAGATGTGTCAAGCCTTAGTGCTAACTTTATTCTCATAACCAGTGGTAAATAAAATGCCAAACTAGACATTTTGAAGACAATAAACTGTAAAAATGAGGTTAGGTTAAAAGCTTCAAAAGGGAATTTTTGAAGCATCAGCTGTAGCTAGCATGGTAACAAGTTAAGTGCAAGTTTGGAGACATTTTGAGAACTAGGATGAGGTTAAAGCCTCAGCAGGAAAATGGAATAAAAAAGGAATTGTCTGAAGCTGTGCTTCAAATGTGTTATGTAAACAGCTTTTTTTTTGGGTGCATTGCTAACACTCTGACTAGCATTTGCTAAATTGGAATTGGTTCTGGAAATCTGGAGGCATTTTGGAGACGTTTAGAGGAACAGGATGAGGACAAAGCTTCAAAATGGGATTTACAAAGCTAGGTCCAAGTGTATTTATATAAAGCTATGTTACGAAAGCTTTTTTTTTGGTACAGAGCTCATAAAATGCCTTCTTGTTGCTAGTTGCAATTCCGGAGCCATTTTGGGGGACTTGGACAAAAGCTTTTTCTGTTTTAGTGCGAGCAAACTGCCTAGCCCTTGCTGAAATCTGTCCTGAAGGTTTGGGAACACTCTGGAGACTGTAAGTAGAGGTGGTGTGTCAAAAAGGAATTTCTGAACCTGTGCCAGAGCTAGTCCATATATGTAAACAGTTATTATACAAATCTGTAAAAAAAAAAAAATTAGCCCCGAAGGTCACAGAGAGTCATCATGAATATACAGTATATGCTTTATGCAAATCAGTGAGCAGTGGCTTTATTGTGTGTGTGTGTGTGAGAGAGAGAGAGAAAAAGCGAGAGAGTGTGATGTCCCCCATCACTACTTCCCAGGGACTTTGTTGCCGTGTGAGGCAGCTGGCGAAATGAATAGCCATTTTAGCGCCACTAAGAGAGGCCCAGGCGCCCGGCACAAAGGAATTTAATAAGTATGCGTCTCTGAGTCGCGAGAAAGAAAATGACTGATGAAACATGAGGGACAAAAAGCAACTGGGGGGAAATTGTTTCCTTATATGAGTCACGGAGGCACACACGCTTCACACACCTCCATCCAGGCCGTCGCAAACAAGGCCGAGGGTCCCAGGGCTCCACGCCGCCTCCAGCTAAGAGATCAGACTGAAAATTAATTTTTGGGGGGTGCAAAGGGTTCATTAAATTCACTTTTTGGCCCATTTCCTTGAGTGATCCCAGAGCTCGACACCCTGGCACGGATGGTGCCCGTGCCAGCCCAGCGTGATGCCCACTGAGAGAGAGAAAGAGAAGAAAACCATATAACAAAGAAAACGGAACGAGGAGACAGAGAGATGCTTCGTGTGCAAATAAATAGCCTATGCTATGTAAAGAGCCTCATAAATTTGATTCAGTCGATCATTTTGTTTTATAAAGCAGAAATTAATTAATCTAAACTTTATTTGATAGAAAAAGTCTTTCTAGATATACATGAAAATCTACAATCATTTAATTATTTAAAAATTTTTTATATACTTTTAGTGTCATTTAAATTAAACTTAAAATGTTATATATGTTAAATGTTATAAATGTTAATGTTTATATTCTTATTTTTTCTTCGCTTTTTCATTCCTTCTTTCAGAGAGCAGTGAAACTTTCATTGTGATCTCATATTGTCAGTCATTAGTATAATAATCACATTTTTTACATCATTTAATTTTTTTTAATTAGTTATTTTGTTTGTATTCGTTGCAGATAAAACAAAGGTTTACTTCTGTTTTATTTTACGTGTAGACAGACAAGGCTTTGATAATTTCTCTAGTGTGGTCTCTTACCTGTTTTGCTACAGTATATACGTGTGTGTGTGTGTGTGTGTGTGTGTGTATGTGTGTATATATGGGTGTTCCCTCACACTCTTTTTTTCGGCCCACATTCTGAAAGGCTGTCAGAGAGCTTGCAGTAATTCCTTTGTTGTCGCTGCAGTGTTTCGGCACAAATTCTTGCCTTTTCTCCTTTTCCTCGCTTTTAGACAGACTCAGGTAAATTGAGTTTTCAAGGTGAACGTCCCATTACTAGAGAAGGTTGACAAATTAATTTGGAGCGAGCCTTGTTGCGGTGTGGCACGCGATAGAGAGCGGCCTGTCAATTTGAGCAATGAGGGCCTGCCTGGCCACGCAGATGGGCGAGAAATTGAACAGCACATTAGCTAATTACTTATGCAAATCAGGCCCGGCTGCACCTTAACTTAAGCGTGGTGCAATGATACTTAGCAAGCCTGGAGAGTTTTAGATAATGCTAATCCACCTCGCATCATGAACACACACACACACACATTTGCTGGTTAGATTTGCTTAATGAGGAATTACTTACCAAAAACTGAGTGATTATACACACGCCAAGTACAAACATCTTTCACACATGACCAAATATAGAAATGTGAACACGAAAAGAAAGAAAAGTACCTCGCAATGGCAAACAGTACAAGAGACAGAAAAGCATATACCTCTCGTAGGTCCCAGGGGTCCTGCAGGTGGTATTGATTCAGGATGGAGTGTGTTCTCTGCACTTCCAGCTGTCAATCTCTTCTCCTTTTCTTAAATCCCTCCATCCTTCCATCCTCCTCCCTCAACACCTTACCCGCTCGTCCGTCTTGGGCTTACAAGGGCTTAGAGAGATCTACGCGGTCTCGTCCCTAATCGCACCTCGCTAAGCCCAACTGTCAAAACAGAACGCCACACAAGCTCTGGATCCAGCTCACTTGCCCTTAATTAGCTAATCCAGGCCCCAGTGCACACTCTGAAGTCCAGGATGGGGGGTTAACGAGCTGTACTCTTTCGTCCAGGAATCATGGGCAGAATTTAGAGATGTCTCGCCAGATAGATGATGATGGGAGTGGAGACGGACAGAGTTTACTATATAGGACAAGTAGAATAAGAGAGAGAGAATTTGTGCTTGTCTGTGTGGATGCAAGCAGTATCGATCTATCGACTTGTGTGTGGTTGACAGCCCCAGAGCGGAGGCTTAAGTATTATTAGTGATTTGGCAGGTTGGTACTTAATGAATGCACTCTGAGTCTCTGACGATTTCTCAGGCCTGAGTCAGTCTGCAGCTGTTTCCGTCCATCAGACCCTGACCTTACCCTTTCACTCCCCATCATAATCCACCTCTATTCTTCTATCACATCTTCACCCCTCCATCACACCACAACTCTTTCTCTATCAGATCTACGACTTCAGTGCACCTTACGTTCTCTGTCAGATCCCATCATACTTCCTCCATTACACTCTGAATTAGTCTCTGACTCTCTTTCCCATCAGATTTTGTCTTCATTTCCCCTAAAGGTCTTCATCCACTCCCTCCATCACACTACACCTCTCTCCATCAAATCCGTATTCCCATCATCAGATCGCATCCTAACGCTCTACATCTATTAACCTACATCTTTCATTACGTTCAGACCCCCACCACACTATCATTCTCCCTCCATCAGTCCCAGACTCTCTACCCCCATCAGATTTTGTCTTCATCCCTCCTTCCGATTCTGACTCCATCCACCCCTCCATCTGCTCCTGAATGGCTATACCCTGACACCATTCAAATATCAATTCTGACTCTACCCTATTATAAGACTTAGACCCTCTCCCCATCCCTCATACTCCACCTCTCTCCAGACCCATAACTCCATCAGACACTATCTCTCCATCTTCTCATGCATTACTTCATCACTCACAGTATCTCTCCATCAGATTCTTATGCTGAGTTTTTCTGTCCATCAGAGTCTGATAATCTCCCTCCATTATAATCTATCATTCCATCAGACCACTTTATCAGACGCAGATCCTTTCATTAGAAACTGCTTCTACACTAAATCTCACCACTAGTTTTCTGACTCTCTTTCTTTATCACACTACATCCCTCCATCAGACTCAAGTAGCTTCATTAGACCGTGATTCTGACTTGATTCTCCATCAGATCAGTCCCCAACTATTTCCATGCATCTTGACCCCTCCATTACACCTTAACCCTATCCCACCCTAACCCTATCCCACCATCCAAACCAGTTCCTGGATAAAGTTTTGTTTTTACTGATATTTTGACTTTCCAGATGAATCTTAGGTCAGGGGTGTACTTCCTCACATCCTTCAGAATATCAGCTCTTAGTTCCTCCACCCACTGGCTGCTCTGAGTCATGAGTCGTATCCTGTTTCGGCTGGAAATAATGAAAAGTCCCTTTTACAGAGTTGGGCCTGATGATGTTAATTGTGCTAATGGTTTGCTCATTTGTACTTGGTTTGCTCAGACATTACAATATATGTCTGATGAGAGGAAATGTACTGTATATGTGAGCCCCATTCTATCAGATGTTGAAAAGTTTATAACATCGTAAGCACCCATCTCTATTTCTGAGAGTTAGTAAAAGATCAAGTTGATTTGACCCGCTGATCCAAGTACGTATACACTTCCCCAAACACTCTGTCTTACGTACATTGATCACTCACATAACTTCTAGTTCCCAACGCTGGAGTACATGGCAGAGAGCCAGAGAGAAAGGAAGTGGCTTTAGTTTCCCTCGGGAAAGAGTGCTCATTCTCAGCGGGATTTTCGGCAACACCCTCGCCTCAGACGCACACACTCCGACATTTAACCTTTGCAACTCCAACCCTGAGAAACCATATGGCACTTCCTCCCAGTATGGAGGCAAAGCAATAGCTTGTGCCTGAAATGTAATGTTTCTAGTGTTGCACAATCGTGAGAAATCATGATTGTGTGAATTAGTCTGAGAAATAGATGTGAGATAGTGTTTTAAAAGCTGATATCAAAGCCAGACTCAAAGGATTTCTGGGGAAGAAAGTCATAGAACATTTTTTATTAGACAGTTGGAACAATAAACAGACATTTGGGGTATAGTTTTATGAATAGTTGGAGTAAAACGCCACCAGGAATCATAATGTATGGAAAATTGTGAATGCATATAGCATATTTCCTCTATGTAATATACACATTTACTAAAAGGGTTCCTTAATGGTTCTTTAGATAGGTCAGGGTACCTAGCTTTGTAAAGAGGTTGAAATGGGAACTCTTTTGCAGGGTTCTCCAAAGAACCTTTAAGGATCCACCTCAGACAAAGTGAATAAGGCTTACAGGTTCTAGGTTGGTATATTTTTTTTTGTACAAGTCTGCAAAAAGTCTGTTTTTGTACATTTATAAATATACTTCTGATAAGCAAACAAAACCGGTAGCATTAAGGAAAGGACTAATTGAGTCAATATCAGGTGTTAGTCATTAAGAAATGACAATTAACACTGCAATTGTTGTCATCTTAAATAATAACGAATTTGATAATCCTGCTAGTGGACTCAGTCTCTGTCAGATGTTGCCTTAATTATAATCAGGAATAATTTTGACTTCCTTCATTACATCCATAAATCTTCCGCAGCCAACCAGCATCCTCAATGCAATAAAGCAATGAGTGTCGTTCCGACCCACGCCGCCTCCCTCCCTCGTAATTAGAATGGCATGTTTTATTGACTGCAATAAGAGATCGTGTTTGTGCTAATGGAGAGATAATCTTACACGAGGACGTAGCGGCCGTTATGCTCATCTCATGATGCCGTCATGAGAAGCCATTAAACCGTGGGCCGCGATTCAGATAGAGCTAGAGGAAATGAGGTGAAACCTTGTGCATTTCTTGCTCGCGTGTGTTTTTTTATGCCTGCATACTTGAGCATTTGATCGATTGCTACTTTGAATGAGAGATGGCATAGGGTCAGTTTTAAATGTGGAAATCTTTTGCTTGGAGTGAAGGACAAGTCGTGTAGGTGCCATGCCTGGCAGAGAGATGAAGTGAGATCATAGTTAGCTTGGCTTTGGACTCACATCAGTGGGTCAGTGTATTTGGGCATTCAGTAAAGAATGTTGGACTCGATCTGTGCTTCTCTGGCCCAATATTGGCGCAGGACTAGTGGAGCAGGATGATGACATCCCGAACCCTTCTGTTCAGAGTGTGTAGAAATATTTGCGATGCAGGAAGTGAGCGCGTGTTGGTGTGAGGCACGTGTGGCACTTAATAAAAACCGTATAACTGTAAAATCAGCTCGTTAAGAGAATTCCTTTGTCTTGGAAATATCCTGTCATCACTGTCACTTGCAAACACAGCCCTGCCTCAGCTTTAATTAATCTTTACCATTAAAGGCCCCTCATTCTCCCTCTCCTCTGCATGCATGCCGCATACGTTAGCACCTTGAAAACGCACTGCAAATGACGAGAGAGCGTCAGGCGCAGAGAAAACTCTTTATAAACGGAGAGGAAAAAGTGCCAGCGCTTTGATAAACACTCGGCTCGATGTGAACTGAATGACGCACGCGTGTCTCTTTGAGATTCCAGAGCAAACTCATCAAATGTGCGAGGTGTGTGTGTTTACACCTGAAACCTCTTTTGTTATTGACGCTGATGCAATGCTTGTCCATGCAGACACTTTAACAGCGTGTGGAGTTCAAACGGAGCAGAGTAGTTTACCAGATAAATGAAATCCAATTTCTCAAATACGATCAGTGTTTCCCTTTCATCCGTGACGAAAACACACCTCCTTTCATCTCTCTGTTAAGGAAGAAACATTCAGGATAGGAAACAAACTGTTGCTGCAACCCTGCAAATAGGCACAAAGTGAAACTCACCTGAGATCCACTGCTTTGTAGTGGAATTGTGTTAAAAGTTCCCAGCCTGAATGGGCTAAAGGATAACCACAAATCACTATTTATGGTTACATTCGGTGTTGTAGAACATGCAACAAGTTAGTTCCTATTATCACATAGCAGCCTGGCAAATTGCTGTGGTATAAGGGGAATAAAACAACTCTGCTTTGCACCGGGAGGCATCACATATTGTCTTTGATTATTTTCCTATAACAGCGTGCTTTATACCTTACTTAAAGAGGATGGACAGAGTCATTTTTCAGCACATTTTTTTTCAGTTCTTGCTCATGTATTCAGATCTTCGGTACTGTAGATGTCTACTTAAGAACTGTTTTATATTTAATCAAACATGATTCCCTAATATGAGCAAAAATAATCTCAATTGATGAAAGAAAGATACAAGAATATGAAGGTATGTCATCTGGATGGAAGGATGGCTCGGCGAGAACCGACACCTGGATCAGCCGGATCATGTAGCTCTGTTACAGTCTGGATGAATCAAAGCCAAAACAACAAAGAGTGAAACAGGAAGAGACAGTCGTCTGGGACTTCCTGTTTCCTGAGTGACCGTGCGAGTGTGTTTAGCAGTGTAATCAAAGCGAGGGGCCAGGAGAGCCAGGAAAGGAGGGGGGGTGTAAAAAAAAAATAAAGATTGACACGGACCATGCAGCCGGCGACAAGCCGCCTCGTTGCGTTTGTTCAGCAAAATTAAACACCCCGGACTTTTTTCACCTGCGCCGGCAAGCAGCCGCGCATATGGCCCACGAGTTAAAAATAAAGACAATGCGCATACATTACCATGCATAATGCAGCGCGACCCCCATTTAATATGCAAATGCGCTGAAATATTACTGAACACCTTCTGTTCGGAGCGAATACATTTGAATTTGCAATTAGAATTATCCTGTATAATTAATGAAAAGCGTCAATTTTTGGCCGTGCGCTAATTTGATTAAACATGTTGATGAGGCATTTAGCAGGCCGAATGCACCGAGTGTGAAACCGGACTTGTGGAAGAGAGAGAGAGAGAGAGAGAGAGAGAGAGAGAGAGAGGGAGAGAAGCTGGTTCGGGTCTCTCTAACCTGAATATGTGTGTGTTAGTTGTAATGACAGTGTGTTTGTTCTGGCCATGTGTTGTGGATGGCACTGAACAAATTGCCTCGATTGCGTTATGGCTTTGCTACAAACCTGGCACGGTATGTAATACACACAAACCCACCCACACACAAACACACACGTTATAAAGCTAGAAAGAATTCCGCAAATAGTGTGTGTGTGTGTGTGTGTGTGAGAGAGAGAGAGAGAGAGAGAGAGAGAGAGAAAGTAATGCATGTGTATCGGCATGTGTATTGTTCCTCATATGAGCGATCACACTCCCTTCCAAAACACACAAATCACAAGAGATGATAAAATTCCCAGGCCTGTGTGTGTGTGTGTGTGTGTGTGTGTGTGTGTGTGTGTGTGTGTGAGTGAGAGAGAGCTCTGGCTCCAGCGACTCTTGTTCAGTCTGTGTTTTCTGTTGTATACATGATCCATATATACATGCGCTTGAGATCCTAAGAAAGAGAGAGATTTTTGGCACAAACAGACATTCTGTGTGTGTGTGTGTGTGTGTGTGTGTGTGTGTGTGTGTCTGTGTGTGTGTGTCTCAGTGTGTCTCAGTGTGTTCACCGGTGAACCATATACGTACCCATGTGATTGAGTGTGCAACAGTCTGGATATTCATTTAACTTTTTGGTGAGTGTGTGAGTGAATGTATACTACTATTGGAAGTGTGTGTGTGTGTGTGTGTGTGTGTGTGTGTGTGTCTGGGACACGTCCAAGTTTTGCACCTGCATCATACCTCATACCCTTCAGTCTTTCTCTCACTCTGTTACGGATTCATATCGATTGCATCTCCATCTGTATAAATATGTATATGAATATAAAGTAACTCAGGTTTAACTTAGACAACTAATATAACACAAATGCACATCACACACACACACACACACACACTCAGACTGGAATGCAACCTCATATGTAGATGCTTAGAGAAAAATAATACATGTTCATGAAAAAAAT
>JAKKZN010000013.1:18560021-18572782 GCA_033441825.1 Pangasius elongatus
CTAGGCTTCATCTCATGTCATTTTAACCATGGTAATGAAAAAGAGTAGTTTACAGAAGAAGTATCATCAGATGAAGATCTCATGATCATCTTGAGGTTCTCAAAGGTTCACTTTCCAAAGTTTTAGAGTTTTCTCCAAGTAGGCATGCAGCCTTTCAGGCATCAGTCGAATCAATTACTGTGCATAGTCCACCATACACACACACACCCACACACACACACACACACACACACACACACACACTCAGCCTGCCTGTCTCCATCACACCAAGCCAAAAACAACTTTACCATAAATGTCAAAAATGCCCAATGTACTCTTAATGGCTTTATTGAGCTGACCATTATGCAGGAGATAAGAATATTAAATGAGATGTTATAATTGTTATTACAAATCACTCCCACTTAGTCTGTTTTTCTCTGTCGCTCAGAAACAAGTTAAAAAAATAATAAGATGTGTCTACGAGACTCGAACACCCTGCTTGTACAAAAACGAACAATATACCAACATGTCAGTATGCCATCATGAAGCAATCTGAAATACATAGATGGAGGGATTTACATATTTATCTCACAGAAAAAGTTCACAAAACTTTGTATAGCCAATAGGAAGAAGTAGGCGTGTCTATTTTGTAGTTTCTGCTCTCATCGAATATTAGATAACACCTTCTGTCCAATCAGAATCAAGAATTCAACAGCTCTTTGGTATCAACAGAGTGTAAATCCATGATAGTTTCCATAATTGCATAATCTAAACTATATTGTTGGTTTTAATTTGTCATGGTTTCTCTCGTGTCGTGTGTGTGTGTGTGTGTGTGTGTGTGAAGCAGCCACTCCATGCATCAAAGCTATAAGCCCCAGTGAGGGCTGGACGACTGGAGGAGCCACTGTCATCATCATCGGAGACAACTTCTTTGACGGGCTACAAGTCGTCTTCGGAACCATGCTTGTCTGGAGCGAGGTGGGTTCTTTAGATATCACACACACACACACACACACACACACACACACGCACATGTACACATAACATCTTAACATCTTAAGCAAAATAGTAGCAACAATTCAGGACTGTAAGAGTTAATTAAACAGCGTAGGCGCTAATTTATCAGTGCTGAGTGTGTGTGTCTGACTGAAGGGTCAGAGTGGACTCTCTCGGCAGTGCAGTGGTGCGTGTAATCGATGCGCGTGTATCGAGCTGAACGTGTCGTGTGCTGTGTTTTAGCTCATCACACCCCACGCCATCCGTGTTCAGACGCCACCGAGACACATCCCAGGGGTTGTGGAGGTCACACTGTCCTACAAATCCAAGCAGTTCTGCAAAGGAGCGCCGGGACGCTTTGTCTATACAGGTACACACACACACACACACACACACACACCAGAACATGCTACACACTCCACTCAAGATTAGACGTGAATTATGTAATACAACTTAAAGATTATTTAATTTGAAGTTTATTATTAGACTTAGATTAGTTGAGCGTCCGCCATACAATTCCCTCTGAAGGAGAATTAAAGAAACGTATTATAACAAGCACTTTAACAGAAATCTTCTGACCAGAATTGAGAATCCAACATCACTGTGTTAAAACTTTATTTGATATCTGTTTGTGTCACTACGCTTCCCCTTTTCAGAACTCTTGAGCCAAATATTTCCCCAAGTCACTACAGTGTCATGTTTTTCCTCCTTCCTCCGTCCGTTCTCCGGCGAGTATCACTCCGTCTAATCGATGCTTTTTTATTCCATCGGAATAATTCGAGATGCCATTCAAAGGTCAGATGAAGGACTGTTTAGTGCGATAAGAAAATGTCACGGCGTAAAAAGCAGGCCTTGTGTTAAAGCTCTGTGTTAAACATGAGGTTTATCTCCGCGCCTCGCCTTTGTCCTTGCTCGCATAAAGACGAGTTTACAATGGGACAGCGGGACTTCGCGATGTCCGCTCTGACTGACATCTCCATGATTCGACTGACAAGCGCAATGGCGCATTATGAGGTTTTCATGAGATGTACATTGTGAATAGGGCCCGAGAAAGAAAAATGCATTGATGATGGTAAAGAATAGACTCCGGTGTATAAAATGCACATGTGAAATCGCGTGCACTCTTATCATCGCGGTAATCTGAGCTGAATGTGTGATCCAGTGACAAGTGAAGACATATCACAGACTTACATAAGACAAATACAATGTGTTCTGATAAGTCTTTCTTGGGTAGCTTTCTCCTAACAGTTACTTTTTTACAATATGTACGAATTCTGACCTGCGATTTCACAATATGGCCAATAGAAAACAAGAGGGTGGGGCTTGTGGATGGAAGTGCAGGGTGGAATGTGCTGTTTAACATTTGTCCTGTTACCATGGAGTTATCCTGTCCCTGAGATATGCTTAAAAATCAATTATTCTAGAATTTTCTTCTTAGCAAAATTGCCACCAATTTTTCACCAATCGTAAGTTCAAACACAAGTCAACTCTTTTTTTTCCCAATTGTGAAAACGATGGCCTCGTTTTTGCACTGAAAAATCATCTCGTGTTTATATTTTTCGATAGCGGATGAGCATCACCGCCAGTCTCTGCATCTTAATTACAGCGCTAGGTACGTGTGATGTGAAATGTGAAGCAGGATTTAATTACTAAACAGGCAAGACTCGAGCGAATCCAAACCCAGCCGTGTTTTTCTCATCAGGGAGTTTCCGACCTCCTCCTCCTCTCTCGCCAGCCTCGTTTTCAGCTCACGGCTTCCAAATGAAAACAAGCCAGCTTGACATTTTTGGATGGAGTGCATTTAGGTCATTAGAAAATTAACGGTCCAAGTTACAAAAAAAAAGGAAGGAGAGAGAGAGAGAGAGATAGAGAAGGATGGAGAGGGGAGATATACATGTTGGCAAATTTTCAGCACTTTCAGGTTTTCCTGAGCTGTCTTCTTTTATCTGGCACTCAGTAACGATAAGAGGCTGAAGAAAAGCATCAAAGAAGGTCGTTTGGTAGATTACGCTTATATTACTTATCAGGAAGTGAGTAGAGAAAGTGAAAAATTAAGAAATTAAATGCAGATATCAGATGCAGGTTGTGTAAAGTCTTTCTTGAACTATCCTTTCTCTATCTCTTTCTTTCTTCCATCTATCTCCCTCTTCTATGTCTGATTCTTTCTTTCTACCCCTCTCCAATCCATTCCCGCCCACTCCACCCCACCAACCGCCTCCTTCCGTCTCCAGAGGCCGAGGCTCCCCAGGTGCGCTCTGAAGTGGGAGGGAAGGAGGAGAGTAAAAAGAGTGAGACGAGCCTGAGGGTATCGACTTTCCTGGGAAAACACATCTCTAGAAAGAAATCAGTAGCCAAATACTGCAATAACTCAACCGTCATTGATCCACGGTCGCATTGATCTGCGCATTACAAACTCTCAGACTGGCAGCGTGGACTCGAGGCTCTCGAAAACAGCAATCAGAAATAAATTACTGCCTTTGCTCCTTCACAGCCTAGAAATAATAATAATAATAATAATAATAATAATCATAATAATCATAATAATAATAATAATAATAATAATAATAATAGACACTTGACTAACCCTTACCATCTGTGTAATAATATGAAACAGCTTTTTAGACACCTAATCAAATCCCTGGAAAAAACTGCATCAGTGTACGCTCCAGTGGTGCTAACAAACACAATCCTTTTATCGGGGTGGTGGGACATGAGGTGTTTTTCTGAGGGACACGTGTCACTTCATGTCCAGACTTGCCCAAGATTTTCACACACCGTACACAGGAAAGGGCTTCAGAAGTGTTGGTTTGGGAGGTTAAAACCTTTGTATAAACAACACAGTTGTAAGAACTGGCAAGAGCCGACTGGTGTGCAAAATCACAATTCAGCTTAACATGAGGAACAAATCTTTCTTAAATTTCTTACAAGTCCAATTGCAAAACCGGCTAAATTGCTCTTGCATGAGATCAGCAGACCAGAAGGTCATTTTGTAGTTTTGTCCCTCTCAGAGAACCCTGAGAGGTGATGTCCTCGTTAGAACGGATTCCCTCCAGCAAGCTAGAACATTGAACAATCCAAACAACCCTTGATGAATCATGATGATCCACATTTTGTATAAGTACTGAGCTGGGTGAAATATAGACATCCATTCTTAACAAAAGTTTTGCTCTAGAACCCCAATGGGTTATTTGGCTTGTCCCTCTCTGAGAATGTTTAAAGGTTTTATGTAGAAGCCTGCTAGAGATGGTTTCCATTTTAGAATAAGTCCAAGATTCTATGTAGAACCCCTAATCTGGTTCAAATTAGGATCACAATGTGTTCTTTGCATTGTTCTTCTGGGGAAGCCCTTAAAGGTTATATGAAGAACCCAAGTAGAACCCCTTTAGGAAGCAGAATTATCTTAGCTATGCAGTGAAGCTTTAGAGTACATGTTTTGGATTAAGAGCTTTTAGGTAGGAAATGTTGGACTTGGACATTTCAGTGGTGTAAATAAACCCCATTATCCTTGATCAAGTCACTCATCTTCCAGTCTTTGAGGACTCCCAAGCAATTCACAGTTTTGCTGGTACAGTTGAATATTGGTGCTGAAACAGAAAAGAAACACCTGCTTGGATTGTGAACCACTAGGCTAGGGCTGAAACATTTGGCATTAAGGTCTGGGTCTCTCTTTCCCTACAATGTCCTCGATAACCACTACCAAGTAAACCAGATTTTTGCTCTCATCCTCCGCCACACCTGAATCAAGCAACCATGATGAATATTTGTTACAGGTGTGTTGGATGCTGGGGAGAACAACAATAAGCACCATCTGGGGTTCCCAGGGGACTAGAATGGGAAACACCAGGCTGGATGAATGTAGGACTAATGGTAATGTTTATCAACACCACTGGAGCATGCACTGATACAGTGCAGTCAACCATGCTTTTCACGCTTACAGTAAATAATATTCTGAGAGATTATGAGACGCTTCTTAATGAATTTATAAGCAATAATTACATCTTTCGTCAGGGACCTTAGCCATTGTCTATGTAAAGCATTTCGCCGTTTGAGGGCCTGTAGGATCTTTTGGGTGTGTAAGGATTTGGTTCGGTATTGGCATTACATTCAGAGGTGATCTAACATGTGCCATGAAGAGTTGGCAATCACCAGCTTACGGGATATGGGTACCAGGATTCATACTTTTATGATGAAAAACTGGATGATTTTTTCCCCCCAATACCTTTCGACTAATAAACCTAGACTCTTTCGCTGGCTTCTGCCAGGATGTAACCAAACACTTTATAACTCTTACAATGACAGCAGGCCATTCTGTGCTAATGTGGGACTTTAAAGCCCACACATATACACACCATGTTCAGAGACCTGTTGTAGAGCAAAGTGAGCTTGAACAGAGTGGAGAAATGGCGTCATCCCTCGTGGGAATTACTGGTCCTATGAACTCTTTTTGTGTGTGTAGGGGACCTGCTCAGTCCTCAGCCAGAAATGGTGGCGCCGTGTGACGCACGACTTCTTTAAAAGGCCTCTAAAGCTTTATGAGCCCAGAAGTTCGGGAAAGGCAGGGAACCAGAGTCCAGGAGTGTGCAGGGTTCTGAAAACAAAAGAGTTCTGTTTTGCCTTGCTTTTTTTTTTTTATCACCACTCACACACATTTTGGTTTTACTATCTTTTGGAGGTACCTGGCTATTAATGTAGCTTGAAAACACTATTCCTATCCCAAACCTTCTTCAAAAAATTGTTCAATCTAGCACCCTAAAGAGTTCTTCAGTTTGTTCATCTGAAGGGACGTTTAAGGTTCTACGACGAACATGACAACAGAAGGTTTTTCCTATCAGTGGTCTTACATGCCAACCTTCCAGATTTAGCTAGATAGTCTGGTATCTTCCGAGAGTAAACATGGCCAAGAACAACCTACTTGATCAGGAAGAGACTGTTTAACTGACTTTGCAAATGGGCAACTATGTTTATGTGCTCCTTATTTTTTTCAAACCAAACTGCTTTAAACTTTTAAAGAAGTGATGCTGGGAAAGTTTTTTCAATTCATTGACCTTTCAAAGGTTTTTCTTCCCTGTTTAAAGCAGTGCACTAAAGTGTGAATAGCCAATCAAAGTACAACCATCAATATTCTGAAGCTTGTGGCCAACTAAGCGTACTAAATGCGTCACTCTTTGAGCCATGGAGTGTCTGAGGTTGAGACTACCCATTCACAAACAGATCTAAGTAGTATCCTTTTATGAACCCAGAACATTGTCCCTCCAAAGAACCTTTGAGGTATCTCTTTGACTTAAAGTACAAGGGGGGACACTATCAGGGGTTCTTACTATTACGGGGACATCTGGTTCACACAAGGAACCATCCAATGCCATCCAGTGCACTTAAGGGTGGAACATGTAAAGGTTTCACACAGAACTGCAAAATATATAATATCCCTTTCAGTTAAGAATCCAAATTGTCGAGAACTGCGTTAACCACAGGTGTGGGAAGAGCCAGAGATAATGGTCCAAACCCGTAAAGTGGACACTTCACTCTGCTGCTTTCCTCTCATGCTCTATTCATCCTCTTTTTTCTTTCACACACACTGCCTTGCTGTCTCTGCCTCACACTGTCCTTCTCGACCCTCTCCCTCTCTTTGTGATGCAACCCTCCTGATTACTGCAGCATCCATCCGTTTCAATATGCTAATCACCCGTCGGCTAATTGCCTCAGTGCTGCCTTGATTAAGCTGAGTGACACCTACAGGAAGTGTGTATCAAAACCCCTCAATTCCCCACCTGAGGAGTGTGATGTTATCGACTAACACTGCAACATAAAGTTCCTCCTGAAATTGGTGCCACGTGTGAGGACATACGTTCATCAGAGGAGCAGAGAACGGGTACACAGATCTTGCTGTCCTCTGATACACTTGGCTTCTTCACAGTCCTTCTCAGTGTCCTCATACATTCTTTCTTGCTGTCCTTTAAAATTACTGCCTTGCTGTCATCTCAAATTACATTCTTCTGAAAATCCTCTCTGAAATGCTTTCTTAATATGTTAATGTCCTTCTCCCTGTCCTCTCACATTCCTTCTCCCTGTCCTCTCACATTCCTTCTCCCTGTCCTCTCACACTCCTTCTCCCTGTCCTCTCACATTCCTTCTCCCTGTCCTCTCACATTCCTTCTCCCTGTCCTCTCACATTCCTTCTTCCTGTCATCTCACACTCCTTCTCCCAGTCCTCTCACATTCCTTCCCCCTGTCCTCTCACACTCCTTCACCCTGTCCTCTCACATTCCTTCTCCCTGTCCTCTTATACTCCTTCTCCCTGTCCTCTTATACTCCTTCTCCCTGTCCTCTCACATTCCTTCTCCCTGTCCTCTCACACTCCTTCTCCCTGTCCTCTCACATTCCTTCCCCCTGTCCTCTTATACTCCTTCTCCCTGTCCTCTTATACTCCTTCTCCCTCTCCTCTCATACTCCTTCTCCCTGTCCTCTTACACTCCTTCTCACTGTCCTCTCACATTCCTTCTCATTGTCCTCTCACATTCCTTCTCCATGTCCTCTCACATTCCTTCTCCCTGTCCTCCCATACTCCTTCTCCATGTCCTCTCACATTCCTTCTCCCTGTCCTCCCACACTCCTTCTCCCTGTCCTCTCACATCCCTTCTCCCTGTCCTCTCACATTTCTTCTCCATGTCTTCTCAATTTCCATCTACTTGTCCTCTCTTGTCTTCTCCACCATCCTTTCCTCACTATCCTTTTCCATGTCATCTCACACTCCTTCTCCACATCTTCTCAGTATTCTTCTTCCTGTCCTCCCACAATCCTGTTTGTTGTCCTTGCACACTCCTGCAATGTCCTTCAACATTCCCGTTTTACAGTTCTTTCAAACCTCTTGCTGTTCTCATACACTTTTCTTGCTGTCTTCTGACATTTCTTATTTTTGTCCTCGCATACTTCCTTTTGCCTTATCACACCCCCCTCCTACCCGCACTTTGTCCTATCACACTCCTCCAGCATGTTTTATTTATATATATATCTCCTTCTTTGGCCTCTCACAACCCTTTTTTGCTGTCCTCTGACATGTTTGTCCTGAAACACCCAGTCCTTCTTTCCTGTCTCGCTCTTTCTTGCTGTCCTCTCACACACCATCTGTAAATTCAAATTCCTTTCTATCCCATCTTCTTTCTGTCCACTCACACTCCATCTCACTGTCCTCTCGCAGTCCTTTTTTGCTGTCCTCTCACACTTTTTTTTTTTTTTTTTTTTTAAAAATCTGTGACTCGCACTTGAAAAAGTGTGAACTTGCACATCTGCAGCATGCATGCTGGAGGTAAACAGAGGTCACACCACAGCATACGTGCTGCCGTAAAAAAAGCTGTAATTAACTGTGTGTGTGTCTGGGATTTCTCTCATCTCCCCTGGTGGTTTTCTGCTTCCACTGCTTCTCGACTGTCAGTCACAGTTTAAAGTTCATGAAATTTCTATGAGGATTGATTGGAGGTTCAGTGATTGATCAGACTGAGCGCTATGCTTCTGAATCTGCAGCAAAGTGAGCAAGTGTGTACTCCCTTCCATGCTTCACGTGAATAAGGGAAGGGAGCAAAAAACAGAATCAATAGCAAACAGCGAAGGGGTTTTAGACGTTTGTCAACCGGCCACTTTGCACGCAGTCGACAGGCCGAAACAGGAAAACAAATCACTTCCTGTTGTCTCCTGCTTCCTCTGCGTGCCTGGAAGCGTCTTCGTAATGACCAAAGGGACAATCAAACCAGATACACACAGTCAACTCGCCCCTTATCAATAAACCAGCACATGGAAATGCGAGATTGAGCCTTGCTGTGCAGGAATTTGAACCTTGCAAACAAATTGCGTCGTTCCATCACAGGCGAGGCAGCATTGATGGAGTGGTTTGTACACAGAGCTGGAGCTGAACGCAGAATGATTCAGAAATAGCCTCCTGAATGGCTAAGAGGCGCAGACGGGATTGTGGCCGGCGGGGGCATGACTGCGCCTTCAATCACTCCATCAGGCGAAAAAGGAGAGCCGTCATTTTCTCCGGGAACGTAGCTGGACGCTGATGTCGAGGAACGAAATGTAAATAGCGAACCGAGCGGGAAGGAAATAGATGAAAACTGGAATCGTTGTTCCTCGAGATCGCAAAGATGGAAGCGCGATCAGCTGGATGTGGGGAAAATAATGCAATAGATGGAAATAGATGTCAACTCCCTAGAGAAGACACATGCTATACACGGGAAAAAATGCCAAGAAACACACACACACACGTTGAATGTATCCTCAAAATGGCACAAAAAGAGCATGACAACGTAGTGTGTGTGTATGTAAGATGAGCGAGGGAGAGAGACTTTAATCATGAGAGAGAGAGAGAGAGAGAGACTTTAATCACGACACTGACTGCTTGCTCTCCCACTCTGCCCCATTTGACCTCTAACCTTTTGCGGCGTGTGGAATAAGAGCCGAGAGATTGATATCACGAGGTGTGTATGCTGGCTCTCATTTGTCAGCTACATCGAGGAGCATCTGCTGAAACGTGATCACACAGACAGTTAGCAGTGCAGGTTCATTTTAATCTGTTCATTTAATCCAGGATTAGATCTGATTCTTTAGACCGTGATAAATAAGAGGATTCTGTGGAAGATCTGGCAACCGAGCACACAGCGTAGAGTTCACTATAAAGAACTTTGTACTCCATTTCTTGTACAGTTTTCACAAATTTAAATTTAAACAGTCGTTCCTTCACAAGCCTCTCAGGAAATTATTGCTACAGAAAAATGCAGTTTGTGACGCTACCAAGAAAAGTTAAAGTGTTAAATCGACGTGTCCTCACAGAAAACTTCACCATATGAAGGATTTTTACAATCTGTTCACATGGAGGTGTTATAGAAGCGATAGAAATNCCAGAAATGGTGTCAGGGTTGCTGTTATAGAACTTTCTGACCAATCAGAATCGAGAACATGGCTGTTGTGTAAGCTATCATAAAAACATGAGAAAATGTTGGCATCTTCTAGTGCACAAAGAATCAAATAATGATTTACATTCTCTCTGCTCTCTCTGTGTGTGTGTGTGTGTGTGTGTGTGTGTGTGTGTGTGTGTGGAGAGAAACATGATCTGTGACCTCATACCTCATTGCATCCTGATTACTGACCACATGCTCTCGGGTTAAAGCAGAAACGGTGGGTGGGTGAGGGACATGGCCTCACAATGAGAGCAATAAAGGAATGATCAAATAAATAATAAATACCCGTACCCATTTTTTTCTCCTTCTCTGACTCGTTGGTCTTCCCTCTGAACCACATTATCGCTCCCCCCCACTCTCTCTCTCTCTCTCTCTCTCTCTCTCTCTCTGTCTCGCAGTCGCACGTCAAAAAACCCAGCCGTGCACGAGAGAAAGAAAAATCAATACGAATTACAACAGAGAAAGTGGCGCTGATGGCTGGAATTGCAGCATATGTTTACACTAAATCAGGCAATCTATCTTCATACGCGCGCGGCAATGCGCGTGGGGTCAGGGTTCGACGCCAAGCGCGCGCCCGCCACCGCACCAATTACTGCAGCACGCGCTCGGTAACGCTCACGTATCGATTGGGCACGAGAACGGGGAAAAGGGGGGGGTCAGAGTGCAGGGGGATTTTAATAAGAGAATGAATGGGCTTAATTTCTCGACAGATTGATGGAGGGTGAGAGATGCAACTGATACACACGCGCACACACACACACACACACACACACACACACACACACACACACAGGTTTGTCATACTATCCTTATAAGGACCTTCCATTGACATGATTATTAACGCAGCACGCTAAAAGTTGAACGTGTGGCCTGTCGAGGTCCCTTCTGTGAAAATTGTGAAACCTTCCAAAAGTTTGCAAAAGTATGTATCCCTCATGGTTTCTGGGTGTCAACAAAGGAAAACGCGCAGCTTATTTATGCATAAGAAGAATGCAAAGAAGTGAGAAATGAAATGTAGGCGAGATGTTTAGAAAGGAAGACGCACACCTTTCTATAACATAACATTTCTTTGCATTCGTTGCTTCATTTCCTACAGGGATGCAAACTTTTGCACTAAAATATGTGAATGAATTTAGCTAGAATTGTTTAGACAGCTAAAACAGATTTGTGACAGATTTTATTCTTGATTATTAAGAGTTGTGTTTTTAGATCCTGGGACTGAAACCACTTGACTGGGAGAACCACAGACTTCAGGACTGTAATAACTGATGGATTGTTTATAGACCGCTAACAGAGAGCACTTTCTCTTTCTCTTCACGCCGTCAGCTCGCGTGCCCCGCCCCCTAAGGCCCCTGTCAGTGCACTCGTTCTTTTCTCCTTTTCCCTGCCAAAAACTGTCTTGAACAAATTTGATTTCGCAGCTCGCAGGGGCCCTTTCCCTGCTGCGAGAAAACAAATATTGTTATAATGGTAATAACATCTATTTGCCTTGCGCGACAAACGGCGACGGGCCCTTTGAAAGGGCCAGCGTGCTCCAGCGCAGCAACCTTATTCTTATTCATGAAAGCCCGGTTATGCATATTAGCGCAAACTAGCTATTCTACTCTCCTGCATTCGGACTGTCAATCATCCTTAACCGATACAAGAGGCATCGGTGACAAAAGCAGAGTGGGCACGAGGGCTGACAAATTGTCCCCAAAGTCAAATTTGACAGCCTTTTATGATTAATGGGCTTGATTATGGAGAAATATCTGCCTAACCATTTTTCCGGGGTGTTTCCCTTTCTCTCTCTCTCTCTCTCTCTCTCTCTCTCTCTCGTGTTCTTCTCACGCCCTGAGAATGCAAGAAAGGAAAACTGAGCTCTAGAGTGGGAGAATGAAAAATCAAATGTATGTGGGAGGGGGAAATGGAGGGAAGGAGGATTGAATTAGGCAGTGTGTGAATGAGAAGTGAAGGGGGAGAGAAGCAGGCCAACGGAGACTGACTGCGCACTTCATAAAACACACACACGCACGCACACACACACACACACACACGCATGCACATGCGCGCTAAGACAGGGGAAGTATAGCTTTTTTGATGTTATTAACAGACTTCCATTTCTGACACAGTATCGTACAGCTTGAGCTCACTCATTACTCTTTCCTCAGTCCTAACAGCTGGCAGGCCAGGTTTCCTATATATCAGTATAATGATCCCCCACTTTCTGTTTCACTTGCTTTTTAATTATTTTGTAAAGTTCTGATTGTCCAAAGCAGCACCCTATTCATTACATAGTGCACTGGGTTGGGAGTCGGGCCATTTTGTCATCATTTTTGAAAATTATTCTATACAATACGACTGAACTGTACTATATATATATATGGCTATAGTAAATGACTAAAGCTTATTATATAATATAATATACTAAACTCTATACCATACAGTTATACCAGTATACCATATACAGCGCTATACGGCTTATACTATATTATATACTACACAGCTGTATGGCTATAGTATACTATTATACTGTACAGTGCATGACTATATTAAATTGAATAATAACAATAATACATTCTATATAACATAACTATTTATGGTATACTGTATACCAGCTACACTACTGTACTACTATACTATCTGTATAGGACTATCTGTAACTATATAGTATATTATCTAATACACAGCTACATTATACAATATACCATTTACTATATTGTATACCTCTATACTATATGGCTATACTGTAACATCTATGACTACAATATACAGCTGTACTGTCTTCTTCTTCTTCTTCTTCTTCTTCTTCTTCTTTTGGCTTTTCCCTTCAGGGGTCTCCACAGCGAATCATCACTC
>JAKKZN010000013.1:18579506-18591317 GCA_033441825.1 Pangasius elongatus
TGTATGATTGTTTTGTAAATCATTGACGTTGATTTTTCATTATTATGGGCCATTTTGTGTAAATTCATAACACATCATCCTGATTAAGTCCATTTCAATTCCTACACAATGAGGAATAGTTCAGGGAGGGTGGGGGCGGGGGTATATACTTATGCAAAGCACTGTATGTAAGGTTTTGTGCTTGTTTTGGGTGAGTTCAATTTTCACGTAATACCGAAGCAGACACTGTACACCAACCGCCGGGTTCACGGGGAAAGTGTGTAAATGGGTGTGTTTGGTATTGAACTTTTCCTTTAAGGAAGAAAAAAAAGAAAAGCAACTTGAAAGCAGATAAATATGGCAATCAATGATGTTTGGAACAGGTTAGAGAGAGAGAGAGAGAGAGAGAGAGAGAGTGTGTGTGTGTGTGTGTGTGTGTGTGTGTGTGTGTGTGGTGTAAATGAAATGCAGACAGCTGTTTTTCTATCCCTCTGTCACGTCGTGCTGGAGCAATGCATCTGCCATGTCTTCTCTGCGATAATAATTACATTTTAATGCTTTCAGTGTTTTAACACCCCGTCCCGCGGCCGTATGTCACCTGGTTTAATGTCGCTGATTTAAACGAGTACGAAAGTTTTTTTTTTTTTTTTTTTTTTAATAAACATTTTAAAAAAGTCACAGAAACTTTGCTACATTTACACAGGAGATTTAAATGATTAAAAAATGCAAATACACCTCATTCATGTCGCACTTGAGGAGAATGTTTAGCTAAACTCTGCATGTGTGTGTGCGTGTGGGTGTGTGTGTGTGTGTGTGTGTGTGTGTGTGTGTGTGTGTGTGTGTGTGTGTGTGTTTACAGGAGGTGCTGTTAAAGAGAGCAGCAGACCTGGTGGAAGCTCTTTATGGAATGCCTCATAATAATCAGGTATGTTAACACTACAGTGGCCCTGAATGTATTATTATTATTATTATTATTATTATTATTATTATTATTATTACTATAGGGTTCACCTCAGGGTCATAATGTCAGGATCAACAAAGTTGGACAAGGTTGCGTGTTGGAAAAAGTCATTGAAGTTTCATGCCAGATTTATAATTAATAAATAATTTCGACTCCAATGGAACAGTAAATGAATATGAAATATATAAATATCCTAAAATAAATCCTAAAAAATGTCAGATCGGGTCAATTGCACTAATTAAGGAATATGTTTTTTTTTGGGAAAAAAAAAAAGAAGCACATTTTCAGTCACTGAAAGAAAATCTTTTATTCGCTTGGTATACTATTATTTTCATGAAGGGTGCCAATAGTTTTGCACGCTGAAAGTCTTCTCTCTCTCTCTCTCTCTCTCTCTAAGGAGATCATCCTGAAGCGGGCGGCCGATCTTACCGAGGCTCTGTACAGCGTGCCACGCAGCCATAACCAGCTGCCCTCTCTGACCGGATCAAGTGCGCACTCGGGCATGATGGGAGTGAACTCGTTCAGCAGCCAGCTCGCCGTCAACATCTCCGAGGCCACGCAGGCTGACCAGGGTGAGTGTGTGTGTGTGTGTGTGTGTGGGTGTGTGTGTGTGTTTGGCTTGAGTAGCTCTATAATCAAACATGTCAGCACTGTGATGGCCACAGAGATAACTCCTAACTCCAGTGTGAGTGTGTATTTGTTTAAATACTGAATACACACTGTAAGGGTTTGAACACAGCTGATTATACAGATATCAAGAGAATCACAAAGCATTTCTCAAAGCGGTTGCTAAAACTCTGTTAAAGAATCAAAAGCAGTCCTTTGCTTTCTGGAGAAATGTAGCATGGCAGTTAGCACAGATAAACAATATAACAGTACAATCTAAACAATAGAAATATATAGAAATTGTTGCCATGTTTCTTGGCTCAGATAAAGCTACATCACACTGAGTTTGTTTTAGTGGGAGCTAGCTAATTAATGCTACTGTAGCTGGCAGGATCGCAGAGCTAGCTAGTTAGCAGGTATTGGAAAATGTACAATAAACACCTCCTTACTGAAACTTTACCACCAAGTACAAGTCCCTCTGAATGAGCTGTTACTATAGAAACGATACCGTGCATTATTATAAACCTGTGATTTGAAGTATTGGAAAAAAATAGCTAGTAGTTTATTATTTTATTTGCAAATGTAAAATAAAAGTCCTGTCAGCCATTTTAACTTTTGTGACAATTTTTTTTTTTCGCTTAACCAAATATCGGTACGGCTCTATTTGTAGAGAGAGAGAGATCCTGCAGTGCGATTTGATGAATGATTTTTGGAATGAGGGTTGGGCGAGAGAGAGAGAGAGAGAGAGAGAGAGAGAGAGAGAGAGAGATTAAGTCGCATTGTTTTGACATGCCTGTCACACACATGCTTCAGAGCTGCCACTCATCATGAGCGTCTCTCGTGAAACGCGCACGGATCTGTTTGCAGGTTGTGTGTATCGCGCATGTATATGTGTGTGTGTGTGTGAGAGAGAGAGCGAGAGAGAGAGAAAGATGCTGTTAATGAGTGGAAAGATGCAGAAGACGACACTATGTGAATAAAAAAAAACACAGTGTTTACACACCGCGTCTGACAACCTGCTCACTTCACACACACAGCTATTCATAAAAGTGCTTATGTGTGTATGCATTTAGTTGTTTGTGGCGAACAAATTTTCCCAAGACATACAGGATAGCTTTGGTACTGTTGGGACATTTACCAGATCCCGTAATGAAAAGTGCCAAAGAGCCAAAAAGGGGCTAAGGTTAAAGTCAGTGTAACAGAGGTTAAAGTTGAAGTTACTGAGAGTAAGAGTCATTGAGCTTAAGCTTTGGGTTCCAGAGGTTGAGATTCAGGTTCCAGAGGTTGAGATTCAGGTTCCAGAGGTTATCATCTGATGGGTTCCAAAGGTTAAGACTTGGGTTCCAGAGGATAATGTCTGATTAGGTTCCAGAGGATAATGTCTGATTAGGTTCCAGAGATTTAGTGTAATCAGGTTCCAGAGGTTATGTCTGATCAGGCTCCAGAGGTTAAGGTCTGTTTGGGTTCCAGAGGTCAAATCTGATCACGTTCCAGAGGTTGAGATTCAGGTTCCAGAGGTTATCGTCTGATGGGTTCCAAAGGTTAAGATTTGGGTTCCAGAGGATAATGTCTGATTAGGTTCCAGAGGTTAATGTCTGATCAGGTTCCAGAGGCTAAGGTCTGTTTGGGTTCCAAAGGTTAAATCTGATCAGATTAATATACCGGTTCCAGAGGTTAATGTTCATTTTCCGGAGGTTAAGATACTGGTTCCAGAGGTTAAGGTCTGGTCATGTTCCAGAAGATAAGGTTAAAGTTTCTGAGGTTAAAGTTAATTTTCCAGAGGTTAAGATTCAGGTTGCAGAGATTCACATTGTAAATATGTGTGTGATTTTCTTCATCCATTTATATCTGTTCACACACCGGTGTCTTGGGGACTGTAGATGTTGTCTGGACTACAAGCCTGATTCCCCTAAGGATAATGCATTGACACATACAGAAGACAATGTAATCTTTACCTCAAGTTTAATTAGTCCCATGAGCAACAAATTTGTGAAAGACCCACACAATATTTTAAGGACATTCTGTCCCTATAACTATACACTACAGGAAGTGTGTGTGTGTGTGTGTGAGAAGGAAATTGTTTCAATATCTGCTCAGAGGAGCCATGGTTCTCTTCATCCACCAGCTCTGCCTCTCACTGACAGGAAGAAAGAGATGAACAGATCACTCCGTTTATGATAGAGAATGAGAGAGGAGATGAGGGAGACAGAAAAAAAACTCACTCATTCCCTTGATGCCTCTCTCTCTCTCTCTCTCTCTCTCTCTCTCTCTCTCGCTCTCATTCTCTCTTCTTGCTCATCCTTCTCTCTGCTCATCTGCTTTCCTCATTCAGGCAGGAAAGAACACCTACAGAACCCCATGAGGTCATGGGAAAAGAGCATAAAATCACCCAACCACACACACACACACACACACACACACACACACACACACACACACACACACACACACACACACACACACACACAAGGGCTGTTATACTTTGTACTGTATGTGTTACAGTTATATACACTCATTAAAACATTTGGCTCTGTTTCCTCTGTCATTTCCTCTTACTTTCTCTCTCTCTCTCTCTCTCTCTCTCTCTCTCTCTCTCTCCCTCACTCTTTTAGGAATTTTTTGAGCATATACTCCCTGCTGTATTGTAGTGTTCTGCTACTTTATGTTGTTAAGGAATTACCATTCAATTGACCCAAAGGGTTACTTTGCTAAGCTACTGATCGTTCAAACAATACACGTTAAAAAGTACTAAAAATGTTTGTTTCTTCTCTGCAAGTGTTACGCTAGTCTCACAACCAGAGGCAGAGTACTGGTACAGGAACCACCTACTTTCACCGGAAGAAACTATTTGTCTTACATTGCAAACAGCCAACCACTTTTACTCAAAAGTCTCATATAACTTTTAAAAACATAACACTATAAAAAGTTCATTGTGTAAGCATGTATACATTACTGACAGCAATGACATAGCAGCCTTTAAGATTCTGAAGACTGTGGCCAGAAAAGTGTACAAAGAGATTGCTACTGTAGCAGTATGCGATATTTTATTATATTGGGATGAAATATAATCAAAAATCATGATTCAAAATCAATGCTTATGACACAGTGTAACCATTTTATGATGATTTAGGAAGTGCTAAGCAAGTAGCTGTAATAGCTTCCCTTACATGTTAACCTCAAGAGCAGAACTAAAGAACTGAAGTTCGGACATCCATTTTGGCTGATCTTGGGGAACCATTTGGCCACGTTATGCTTTTAAAGATGTCTAAAGACCTCTAAAGCATTATTAATTATCTCATCATCTCCTTAATGAATTAAGTGACGCATGATGACATCCATTTTCGCTTTACTTCTTGTTCTGTGCGTAAGCATCCATGCGATGACCTCTGAGATGGTATGCGTAGACGTCAAGGTGCCATGTCCTCATGTGCTGTCATTGTATAAGAATGAAGCAGATCAGATTACTGAACACACATGAGATAGTCCAGCTCCACCTGTCAGTATTCAGGATTCGGACAACGTGAAGACTCTGCAAGCTTGGCTTTAGTTTGAGCTCATGCACGAGTGTGTGTGTGTGTCTTGGCGCTCTCTTTCTTCTTGATACGCAGCCAGCAGGCCAGCACTCCATCAATGGCCTTCCTGCTGAGAAATTCAGCAGGACATGAGGAGAGAGACAGAGAGACAGAGAGAATGGGAAACACATGTTAGGAGGATAAGTGGAAGGGCAGCACTGACACTCTTTCTCATTCTCTTTTTTTCTCTCCCCCAACACATACATCCGAACGGTGTGTCCTGGTTAGGTGTATATTTCCACAGTGGATATATTCAGCTATCATAGCTTATAAAAATGTACTATAACAACATACTTAGTTCAAATAACAAAATCTGTCCTAAGCCCGCTGTCTGTGTCCCATGCTGTAGGTTACTCACGTAACTCCAACAGCGTGTCTCCTCGTGGCTACGTGCCAAGCTCCACGCCTCAGCAGTCCAACTACAACACCATCACCTCCACCATGAACGGCTACGGAGCCACTGGCATGACCAACCTTGGCGTGCCTGGTTCGCCCAGCTTCCTCAACGGATCCTCTGCCAACTCACCCTATGCAAGTGAGTGAACACAAACCTATCATAAAGCAGGAACAACAATGCAACAATAACAGCAGATCAATAGCAGCATGGCTGTAGAATGCTTATACAGTTGTTGCTGTACAGGTGTAGCTGAAATCTACCTGTACAAGTGAAGATGTAGTGTACCGGGTACTTGTTGTTGAGTTATTTGGTAATCTGTGGCTAGATTCTAGACCTACAGAGGTACAGAGGTAGTTTGAGCTGTACTTATTAAGGTGCTTGTGTAGTCTTCCTGAACAGATTTTACAGGTTACAGTACTTCATCTGCACAAGCGTTGCTTCGGTCTAACTGTGCGGGTGACTTTTGTTAGTCTACCTGTCCTGGCGTTGCCATATCCGACTGGTAGTTTTCCTATACAGATGCTTCTGTAGTCTAGCTGACCAGGTGTTGTGGTCCTTTACTAGCACAGGTGTAAGCCTAATCTACCAGGGCAGGTGGTTTTGTCTACCTGCATAGGTGTTTCCAGTACTTCCTATACTGATGTGTCTATAGTCTATCCGAGTAGGTGCTGCAGTGTTTTACCTGTACTGGTATTTATTTAGCCTACTGGCACAGGTTTTGGTAGTCTATCTGGGGAGTTGGTTTTGTTCACCTGTATAGTTGTTTCCAGTATTTTACTTGTAGTTGATCTGCATGGTGTCTCTGTATTTATCCTATACTGATGTGTCTATATTCTATCCGAGTAGGTGCTAAAGTAGGTGTTTCTTTAGTCTGCTGGCACAGGGGTTTTGGTAGTCTAACTGGGCAGGTGTATACTATGTGTGTCCAGTGTTTTACCTGTTGACCTACTGGTAGTCTGCCAGGGTAGGCATTCCAGTACCTTACCTATACAGGTGTTTTTGAAGTATACCAGAACAATTACTTCTCTAGTCTACTTGGTGCTATGTGTTCTTGTAGTCTATACCTGCTGCTGTAGTTTACCTGTACAGATGTAGTTATGATGTACTGGAGCATCAGTAATTTAAAGGTGTGGTTATGTATTTTATCTGTCCATGTCTGGCTGTATCTGATATCTGATTGGCCTTGTTCCATTTCTGTTGTTCTGAGTTAACCTACTTAGTTTGAGATATTTGGAATCAAAGTCTATGTACAGTCCAAGGAAGAGGAAGAGATGGTTTCGGCTTTGAAAAAGTCTCGCCGTTACTAATTGCTGCCACTCATGCTCATCTTCTCCTCATCCTCATCCTCACTAACACATTAACATGCCTGTCGTGCGGCCTGCTGTCTTCGCTGAACTCTAGCTGCCAGTGTTGATTCTTCTTTCACATTGGTTTATAATTTAGTCCTTTATACATCAGTGGCATGAAATTCAAACAACATGCTTCTACTTAGGCATGTCGGAATGGGGTGAATGTGTAATACGCCCTCTTGGGTAATTCAGCTGTGCATTTAAGTACTTGAGTTGTTGTAACTCAGTTCATATATTCTGTCCACAGTTCTCGTGTTTCATTTGATTGGCATACGGTTGGCAGTCGCGGCGGCGAGCAAAGCGACAGGGTTTTATTTCATTTGCTTTTAGCGCAAGCGAGGCAGGAAGACTTGGCTGGGGAAATGGATTTAGCATTTCAAGGAGGAATGTGTTTTCGGCTAATCTTTATTCTTAAACACAATTGTGGGTAGAGTCACCAGGTAGTTTTTTTTTTCTAAGAAAATGAGGATCCATGTTTGGTGTCATGATTTTTCCCTTTCTGTTCCTTCATCTGTGTGTGAGTGTGACAAGACAAGCTGTTTTTTTTTTTTTTTCATTATTGCTGTGTTAAATGTGGAGCTGTTTGTTAATAATTATGTGTGATGCACTATAAAAGATGTAACTTATGGATTATGTAAGTTATGGATCAACTTTGCCATTCCGGTAGCATCCTCTCGCATCCCCATCCTCCTGCTCCCTTCCAGTCGTCCCTTTGCACTTCATCCAAGCCCTAATAACCAGCATGAGCGTCCTTCCGATCACCTACTCACTCATTCATTCACCTCTCTCTCTCTCTCTCTCTCTCTCTCTCTCTCTGTGTGTGTGTGTGTGTGTATGTGTGTGTGGACACATGCATGTGTGTCTGTTTCAGTCATCCCCCCCACTTCATCCTTCCTTTTCATCATCATCATCTTCTTTTTTTTTTTTTTTTTGCATTTTACTTTTTGTATCCACCACTTCTTCCCTCTACCCCTCCATCACTTCCTCTTCCTCATTCTCTCCTGTTCATATGATCTCTGCAGTCAAACAGAAGAGCGCCTTCGCCCCCGTCGTGCGGCCTCAGACCTCCCCGCCCCCCACCTGCACCAGCACCAATGGGAGCAGCCTACAGGGTGAGCACCCCGCCCCTCTCCTGCCTCTCAGCCAATGAGAACGATACTAGAGCACCTAGGCCTATATCGTCCTAATCAGCCAAAATTAATCAAACCAGAAAAATACACCGTACAGAAATATTCAAGGTCAAAGTTGATCCATAACTACGAGATTTATTTCCTGATCTGTCACTGTAATAGGTATTGATGTTTATGTATAAAAATGGAAAAATATTACATTGAATTTTTTAATTTTCTCCAAATTTTCAAGGTTAATGTTGATCTATAACCACATTTTTTTCCCCAAATTATTATTGTTATTATGGGTTTATCTTAGTACCTAGAATATAATTTTCATTTTAAATAATTCTTTATATTTTTGAATTTCCACAGATTTATTTAGATGAAAATTGATCCACATTTTTTCCCAATTTATTGCTGAAAAAAAAATCACTATTGCATGTATTATAGTATAGTGTATTTTTTAAAAAAAAAAATAATTTCTAATTTTCTGTCCTAATCTGTCTAATCTATAGTCTATTACTGTAATAGTAAATATTTGAGTTATCATATAAACTGGATTTATTTTTTTTGAAATTTACAAATTAATTACATTTATTTATTTATTTCAAAAGTCAAATTAAGAAAAAGAAGTTTTATCAACACTTTCACAAACTTTTCCCCCCAAAATATGGTTATTTAAAATACTATTTTTTTTTTTTTTACTTTAAATAAGTTTAAGATTTAGATTTTTGGAATTTTCACAAAATTTGTTGTGATTTGATCCGAGAACATTTTAAAAATGTTAAATTGTTAGTATGATTAAAAAGAAAGTTACCTTTAATATATAATAATATGTATAATCAAGCTCAAAGTTGGGCTATAACTACGTTTAGTTAGATGACTAAACTAAAAATTTCCATGGGTTGACTTTATAGACGATCTCACCCTAACCAACTGCTTTGTTATTTGATATTTCTGGAATTTCTGGAAAGACATAATCATGGATGCCATTTATTTTTGATGGGACTGCAGACTACTGAATTTGAATGCTCGCGTGTCAGTCATGTGACCCTGTCACTTACTTCCTGTAATCTCGGGCTGGTTTGGATATGTTTGGTAGATAGATTATTAATTTTTTTTTTAAACAAACTATCTACTTTGGATTAGGATCATGGTCTTATGTAGTGACTTATAAGGTATTTTAAATAAAAATAAAATGACTAACCAGAGGTGCATTGTTGGCGGCTGATTGTGTTTATGTCTTGTTTTGCAGCCATGGCCGGTCTCATCGTCCCTCCCATGTGAAGCAGGAGGAGAAGTTTGTGCTCGCTGAGCTTCCCCTGATGAAGATAAAACTCCACGATTCTCAAGAACTCTGACTCAAACATCATCTTAGTAAATATCCTCACATCATCGTCATCATCATCATCATCATCATCATCTAATGGAGGAGCTTTTTTTTTTTGAACAAGGAAATCTTTTCAACAGCCTGGACAACCTGGACAAAGTATCAAACAAAAAAGATAAAGACTAACAAAATATCTTTTGTTTATATTTTCTGTCGGATTGAGTCCCCTTTGATCGTCGTCTTCTGGGACTTGTTTTGCAAAGAACGGCAGCCGGAGCCACTAGATTACAGGATCTGAGATGATTTCAGCGCGAACTGAACAGTTTGGAAAACGTGCAGCTGTGACCCTCGGCTCAGCTCCAGACTTTTTTATTTGCATGCAGAGCTGATCTTGTTTTAATTTCAGTTCATATCCATGAACTTCATCATGTAATGATGGAGCGAGCCAAGCGGAAAAGGGAATAAGCTCGTTAAAAAAAAATGATAATAATAAAAGCAAGGGCGAGACACGAGGAAAGCTACAAGCGCTAACTTCTTCCCACATCTTATGCTAACGTGAACCGTGAAATTTTTCATCGGCTCATACGAAGTCTTGCCAACATAAATTTCTACTACATGTTCATTTTCTACCATTGACATAAATACATAACTTCAAGAATGATGTTACTAACCTGATACAGATGCACAACAGCCGGGTTGAGCTCGAAGATCTTCTTCTTTTTTTTTTTTTTTCTAGAACGACGAGTCCATGAGTGTGTAGGTACATTAGAGTCGCAGGTGTGTGGATTGCTAGATTTAAACCAGGAATGCTTTCTGCAACTTTATTCACATTTAGGTACCAGACATTATTGTTGAACTTCTTGTGAAATTTTTTTTTTTGTATGTATTTATAAAAAAAAAAGTATGTTTGGAGATTTCTTTGGTGATTTTAGGCCTGAATTATAGTATCACATATCTCTTGATGTCTTAATACCTTTTAGATCTTGTAAAAAAAAGTGTGAAAAGTCAACCTTTTTTTTTTTTCTTTGTAAAAACAAAACAAAAAAAAACACAGAAAAATTCCATGTCAGGTCACTTGCTTTTTTAAAAGCAGGATGTACTCTCCACCACTTTTGTAAAGGGAAAAAAAAAATAACACTTTTTAATTTGTATATTTAACGTTTTCTTTTTTGTAAACAGCATTTTGTGTTCTCGTTCGCCTTCCTCGTCCTGTGGGTTCTTGTGACAAAAAACGTGTACGTTCATCGTTCTTTCTAACTGCACTGTTTTCGTTGGGGCACTTACAAGAGCAGTGTATCTTAGCGAACAAACTTAATCAACAACAACAACAACAACAACAACAACAAAAAAACGGCGTAAAGAAAAAAAAACAGTTCCACAAATATGCACCAGTATATTCTCACACGTGAGTTCATTTTGTTACGTCGGTAATGACTGAGATGTCCGATTGCTCATCATGTGGTTCGGGTGATTGATTATTTCTGAAATTAATTTTTAAAGATCACGTCAGGATGCGTCACAGTGGTGTTTAGGCGACTGGACTTGGGTTTTTTTGGAAAAACGGCAGGGTAAAATAGATAAGAATAAAAATCTAGAATTTTGTCCCACTATAATGGTCCATTGCCATAAATTTAGTACTTAGTTAAAGATTTTCACAGCCAGATTGTTGAAAAGGTGGCAAAATATTAATTTAGGTACAAAATATGAAAAAATACAGTTTTTATAAGATTTTACACTTTGCTGAGAAAACTAACTGGAGCACTACACGTGATGTTATTGCTAGCATCATTGCACACAACCTGCATTAATTACTTATGCAAAATGCATTTAATGCAAATCAACTTGAAATCCAGCATACAGAGTGGAAGTCGTGAAGTTATGAAGTTCCTTCAGATTTAGTCATGATTTTTTTTTATTTGGATGTAACAAAGAGTTTCTTCGGTAGAGCCAAGAGCAGCTCTCATTGGGTGCATATGGAGACTTTGAGGTGGCATGGTGGTTATTTTTATTTGAATTTTTTTGGCACGGCCATCAATTGGAATATTGAGGCCACAAGCTAAGTATCTCATGGTTATGAATTACGTTGTGGCCACGAAATACCAAATTTGTGAAAAGTCATATTTAATAGGTGGCAGCCAGTTAATTATCCGACTGGAACGGCTGAAAAGTTGCTTAATGCTACGTCCATGTTGCATCCAAGTGTAAGTGAACAACCGCATCACTGTATTTAGATGTCCAATGTAGAAACCAGCTATAGACTGTCTGGAAGCATCTTATCAACAGATTTTCAAAACCGTTTTGATGCCATGAAAACCATCAAAAGAGTCCAAATGAGCTGAACTTGACATTGTGATAACGTTTCCGTTAAATTAAAGTTACAACCTGACTTCTGACTGTTACACAACACTGACACTGGAGACTCCTTCCGTAAATGCTAACTAAATGTCTCCTCACAGCAAAATTAGTCAACACCAAGAATTCAACAGCGTTGTGGTGTAAAAAAAA
>JAKKZN010000013.1:18625199-18637966 GCA_033441825.1 Pangasius elongatus
TTAAAATGTGTATTTTTAAAACAATTAAATTTTTTTTTAATTTTTTTTTTATTTTAATTTTATTTTTTTTTTATAAAAAAAAAAAAAAAAAAAAAAAAAAAAAACGAGGATTATCATCATCGCAAAAACGCTAAGCCTACCCTAGATTCTGAGCAAAATTGCTCACATAATGATCAGAATTAGCTACTAAATTGAACTATATCGAATCGTTGCTTTATGAATCAAAAACAGGAGGAGGAGAAGGAGAAGTTTAAAGGCTTCGCACACTGAAAATTTTATGATTTTTGATGTATTTTAATGATTAGGTTTGATTTCAACTTACAGTAAAGTGCAGTTATACTGCACTGAGAGGCAGAAATGCTGCTTTCTAAATGCTGTAGGTTTTGTAGTCTTTGTTAAAGTTTTAAGCTATTTATCTGAAACATGCACATAGGTCATTGTGAAAGGTACTTGTGCTTAAAATGCCTTTTACCTTTATTATACATGCATATTTGTTAATGTAATGGCACCCCATTTGTAGAATCACCCATAAAGTGAAGCTCCTGGGTGGGATCGCGACTTGTGTGTTGCTGGAATTGTGATATTTTAGCTCAATAAAGCACTGTATGTTAATGGCTTCCAGATGGGTGAGTGCTGTTCACTGAGCCTGGACGCTGGGTGACATCCCCCCTACATTCGACTGGTTAAATATTGCAGGAGCAGGTTTTGGCACTAACATTCTCCTCTTGGGCTTTGCGGCCATTACTCAATGCCTGTCAAAATTCATTCAGTCCGATCAGATGAGCCACCTTCAGCCTCTTTATGGCCGTGTTTAAAAGTTTAAAAACCTGAAGGTACAGTATAGTTTGGTTGGAATAGACTCTGAGATTCGGATCTCTTTTCTCCTAGAGATTGATGCTAATAAATTTTGCTATTTTATCTTTTTGATGCTACTGACAGATTGTTGATTCACAACCAGTTTTGACTGATGACTAAAACATGCTTTTGGCATTCTCTCCTCCCCTTCCTATCAGCATAGACACACACACACATACACACACATATACCTGGAATCATGTTATTTATCCTCCTTGCAGTTAGACACACACCAAAGGATTTTAGCCAGGATATTCGAGTCCCAGACATATTTCGTAAGATCGTAACAAAATCTTAGTGTACATCCATCACTGACATTTGGTTAATGTGAGATGGTCAGAGACTCTTGTGAGAATATCGAATTGGTTTGATAGCCATTGGTTTATATCCAGTATTTTTTTCTTGGTTCCTTTGTAAATCGTAGTGCATGTGCATTGCTAGGAAAAGAGGTTGTTAAATGTGTTCAGTTTTCTGTTGAGGATAGGCCGAGGGGTGGGGTTAGCCCTTGTGGCTCGTTTATATGAAATTTGATGGAGTTCCTCTTGCTTACTGGAAAGCTGTGTGAGAGCAGGTTGGATATTTGGATTTTGGAATGACAGTTCTATCATATTTAACTAATAGCAAGAACCATCATTTGAAACTGCCAACAATTTATATTTTTTAATTCTTAGTCATGTTGTGTGCTACGGTATTTTGGAAACTTGCCAACAATCACATACATGGCACCCCAGCATGGCATTCAGGTAATGTCACTGTGCACCCATACACCAATATTCACCAATATTCACCAACATCCATCAAACACCACTCCAACACACATCAATATTCTCGAACATATACTAATATTTGCAAACAAACACCAATATTCTCCAACACCCATATTCTCCAACATACATCAACATTCTCCAACATACAACAATGTTCTCCAACAAACACCAATGTTCTCTAACACACACCAATATTCTCCAAAATACACCAACATTCTCCACCATGCACCATCAAACACCAACATTCTGCAATACATACTCAAGTCACAACAGTCACTCAACACCACAACAGACCAATATTCATCAATAAACACTAACAAACATCATCTTTCTCCAAAAAAACACCATCAAACATCTTTACATCAAACATCAAACAAGCACATCTTTACTAAATTTACCTATGTTCACCAACATTCTCCGACAGACACCAGCTTTCATCAAACATCTCTTGAACATGTCTTTCTTCATCAAACAGCATCAAAAATACTTAACCCTACACCAGTGTTTCCCATCAAATACCAACACACCATCACACATTATCATACACCAATAAACACCAACTTTGCCACTGAACTGCAAACAAATTTGCAACATTAAAGCCCTTTTTGTTGTCTGAGATAATTATCTGGGCATTGATCCAATAAGTTTTGGCACAGTATTAAAGAAAATAGTCATTATTGTATTCCCATTCATTCTCATGACCTTTGCCTTTCAATCCACCATTTTTTAAATTCCATGCTTAAATAAAGTGACTGGTTTGTATTTGATTTCACTGTCATTGTTGAAGCAGAATAAGAAGTAACAGAATAGGTGATAACATGACTTCACAGCCAAGCTCTTAAATCTCAAGTTTGGTGTACCGCCATTATTGTTTTATTTTTTCTGAACTGAACAATAAAAAAAAAAAGTCTTCACAGTTGTGTGTAAGCTGTACCATAGTCCCACCAGTCAGGACAAATTCCCTTTCAAAACATTCATGCCAGAACTTATTAAACAACCCAGTAGTTCAGTAGAACTCCAGCCAAGAGTTACCAGCTCTGGTTTTACACACACTCTGTCCTTCTCTTCTGGACCTCCTCTTTTCCATCCTGGCTAAACCCAGCTCCTTCTGAAACCCTGTTCTGAGTTAAAGCCCAGGCACAAAATCCTCACTTTCCCAATCCAAACAGCGTTCCCAGAACACCTCGGAAAAGGAAAAAGGAAAGGAAAGGTGAAAAAGAAGAAAACAGAGCCTTGGACCATTTGTGAGATTGAGTTTCACAGGACGGCTGAACCCGGAGGACTGTCCATTGGCCCATATGGAGGAGTTTGGGACGGCGAACAATAAGGGAAAACCCGTGCGTAGTCCATTAATTTCACTTTTTTCTTCCTTTTTCAATAAGGAAACTTTAAGTATTCATGAAATGAGCACTAAAGCCCCTTTAACGGTGTTTTCGCAGCTGGCCGTGGCTTTCTCCCCCTCTGCTTTGCCAATAAAGCTCCTTCCTGAGTGAACATTAACATGGGAAGTGAGTAACATCATACTTGGCAGCGCTGATTTGCCCTTAAACACTTCTGGAAGTGAGCGATTCGCCCTTTAGGCCGATTCAGGCTGGGCTTGCTCACTGCGCTGGTAGTCTTCAGTGCTGACATATGGACTTTTAATCAGATTTTTCTTTTACCTCCTACCTCTCCTTCTCTTCTCTCTCTCTCTCTCCATGTGTGTGAATGAGGGGAAGTTTCTGGTTCATGATTCATGGTTTTGAGTGTTAACAGTCATGTAAAACAACCAACGGAGCTCAGTTATTCAGACACCCAATGCTTATTCTCTCTCTCTCTCTCTCTCACACACACACACACACACACACACACACACACACACACACACACACACACATTCCCATCTGAATGCAGAACTGTTATGAAAGAAAACACTCCAGTGAGTGAGACTGGAATAAAGTAAATATATAATTCATTTCACATTTTAAAAATATTCATATCAGTTAATAGTGAGAGCCTGCTTTGTTTTCCAGTAACTCAGATAGAGCTGACAAAAAAATAGATAAGCGCTATATAAACAAGTGGAAAATTATATAATAATAAATATTATTTTAGAGTTTCTGTCAATCAAACCACATAAGAAGTTACAAGTTAAAAAGAAGTGTGAGTGGACAATAAAATGCAGACTCATGACAGTCCTGGGTGTGTGAGTCCTGGACCTGAGTGACCTGAGAGTGTGTGAGAATGTTCCTGACCTGAGAGTGTGCGAGTCCTTGGTCTGAGAGTGTGTGAATCCAGGACCTGAATGTCTGTGACAGTGTGAGTACCTGACCTGAGAGTGTGTGTATACCTGATCTGAGAGTGTGTGTCCTAGACCTGAGAGAGTGTGAGTCCGTAGCGTTTGCGTGTGTGAGTATCTGACCTCAAATTGTGTGAGTTCATGAACTGCGAGTGTGTGAGCACCTGATCTAAGAGTGTGTGAGTTCATGACCTGAGAGTGTGTGAGAGTGAGTGAGTCCCTGAGCTGATAATGTGTAACAGGGTGTGAGTCCTGAACCCGAGAGTGTGTATCTCTGGCCTGAGAGTGTGTGTAAGACATATGCGGCATTTTATTGTATAAAACAGTAATAAAAAAGGTTGAAGTCAGAATTATTTTTGTGGAGGCTCTGCATTTTTCGCTGATGCCTGTGTTTTGTTTTTTGCTTTTTTTTCTCGCAGTCTCACAGGGACTTTCCCGTCAAAATAAAGATGACATGCAGTCAAATAAAAATCCAGACGTTTGAGCGCTGAGAGCCGAGGTAGTGTTTTTTTTTATTTTTTTATCTGTCAATGGAGTTGATCTTAGGGCTACTTTTTTTGTTTTAACCATTTCATACATTGAAAACAAGGATTGTCAATAATACATTAAAAATAAAAGAATGTTTGGCTTTATTTTGAATTATTCATTTAGTGGCACATCTATCACAAATGCCTCAGCGTGTAGTTCCCAGTCATGTTTTCTTTACTTTTCTCTGTTTCAGTCCTGTGTCTCTTCTCTTGTCCCAACATTGTTGATCTATTGTGTTCACCTGTTCTGTGTTTGTCTATTTATCACCTGTTGTTTCTTTGTCTCTTTGCGAAGTCTTATCGTGCATTTTTATCATGTCTTTTTCAGTTTCCCTCTATTCTCTGTATTCTATATTTTGTTCTTTTTTCTACAATTTTCAGATTCGGCTAAATAAAACAGTCAGATTTTTTTTTTTGGCCCCACAACCTCTGCACAACAGGATAGGGTCATGTCCTGTCATAATTCTCAGAAAGAAGAACCATCACTCTAACTAATGTCCTCCATCAGCAGGAACTCAACTTCACAGAGGCATTTTCTTTCTTTTTTTTTTCTCAGTGTTCAGTGCACAGGTGCCAAAAAAACACTTTGTGAAGCCAATTTGTGGTTTGCTGAAAATGCAACTATTACAGTACGAGCTACAAATGTAATAGCATGTATATGTACCACCGAATTCTTGATTCGAATTGGTCAGAAGGTGTTGATTCATTTCCTATAACTGTAGCTATGAGAGTAACATGCTACTGTTTCTGCAGTAACAACTCACACAGGGACTCGTAAGGTGGACGCTTGACTTAAACAGATTTTTTGTTGAGATGGTGAGGTTTTTGGTAAGGAGTCTCCAGTGTCAGCACTTCGTAACAGTCAATTTCAATTTCTCAGAGCAAGATGTAATTTTGTCTTATTATTTTTAAGAGCATTAAAAAAGAGAAGCTGGTGAAGGAATGACTCTTTACACCATCTATAGTGCAAGTGATAGCAGGAACTGACTTGCTTTGCAGATGTTCCACAATATTAAACGCAACTATAAATGGATAAATAATACAAATGTTGTTCTTAATGTTATAGTAAAACAATAAACTTCAAGGTGGTAACGTTGTTGATGATGTACCTACCAGAGCATGTCCCCAAGTGTCCTTACTTTTTTACACATTATGGCTAACTATGCTACATTACTGGATTTAAGTGGATGCTGAAAACTTAATAGAGTAGAAAAAACCCAACAATACTTAATGAATACTGTTATGAATAAATATTTTAGTGTAGTGATTCAGTATAATTTTAACGTGTCTGTTCGATATAAACCAAAAATGTCAAATCAGGATTTTATTAGAAAATATATCTTGGATGCAACTGAACTTCACACATTATTCACTAATATTGACATGCAAGGGATTCATGGTGGATTTTTCCTTTAAGGTTTAATAAACATGAATAAATAAAACACTAATGTAACAGCGCTTCATATGATATTTAATAGCTTCTCCATCCTGAAAAATTGATTGCCATTTTAATGTAAGAAGTAAGAAAACAAATGCACAAAATGTATATTTAGGCATGTTGGGCCTTAAAAGCGCAAACGTAAAAAAAACCAAAAAAAAAGCTGTTTCTTCAATCCAAACAGTTTTAGATTGAAAGGTCAAGGCTTTAGAGGTAGCATGTCGCTCCTTCGCTCACTCGCTCTCCTGCATTGGTGCGAAGCCGAGGTTAATTTCTTTACAAGAGTGCACCGCTCGTGGTGGTTATGGAGGCCTTCCTCGACTCCCTGTTGTTTAAAACCTGTAACTTATGATCCAAAAAGAGGCCGCGATCCGTTTCCCCTCGGTGGCCGAAACGCTCGCCTCCTGACTGTTTAATAGGACGTGTGGGAGAAAACGGGCCATCTCGGTCTGGTTCCGACCCAACGGGCACTTGATCAGCGTTTCCTTGTGTTTAATGTGCTGTGTTACCTTGAGGAGAAAACGGACCTCAGAAATATTCCAGCCATGGAAATACGGCACTAATTGTTCCACTGCAGCTGTAGAGGACCTGATACTGTGTGTGTGTGTGTGTGTGTGTGTGTGTGTGTGTGTGTGTGTGTGTTTCTACATACACATGGGTTAAAGGTTTAATACTTACATATTCCCATGATAATGCAGAAACTCACACTGAAGGTCAAAAAGAAAAAAGGAAAACATCTAAACATCTCAAACCAAGCACTGCTAGTTACTTTTTATGGCTATTATTGTTCATTATTATTAGTTTTTATTGATTATTACAGTTATATTATATACACATAGCAGTTCAAATTATTATCAGTTAATGTTTAATTAGTTAAACAAACATTTAATAATGATTATAACACAAGTTATAAATAGTTCAGTTATAAAATAATTATTAAATTAGCTCTTCATTCAATAAAAAATATTTTTTTATTGAGCTTAGTGACATTTGTAGCATCTTTTAAGTTTGATGAGTAAATAATAGTAAAGTATCATTCATAAATCAATTAATTATATTATATTATATTATTAATGATTTTTAACTGTAAATTAGAAAAGATAAGAAATAAAAAAGTTCATAATTAAGTAGTTTGTATTTATTTTGAAATGACATTATATTAAATATATACATTAAATTATACATATTACTTTAAATTTTTAATTACTTTTAACATAATTAAATTAATATAAATAAAAAAATGATTTTCAGTGCATCATAGGGCATCTGTTAACAGCTTCACATTTTTAAAGAGGGTGTTAAACTTCATGTAATGCTGACTGCTTCAATACTATAATAATAATAATAATAATAATAATAATAATAATAATAATAATAATAATAAACGTTAATTGATTTAGTTGTTTAATTAAAAGTTTCCAGTCGTGTTTTGTTTATTTACCCATGTGACACTGTGTCTGTTCTAGTCCTCTCTCTGTTCCTGTCCTGTCATTGCTTTGCTACTCTATTGTGTTCACCTGTTCTATTTCCCATGTATCCTACATTTGTTGCCATTTCTAAAATATTTAGATTCGTCCAAATAAATATATTTTTTAAAACTAAAATAATCAAAGACAAAAGTAAGAAGAGTATTTTATTCTTCTTCTGTTGTCTTCCCATGTGTCACACTGTGTGTGTGTGTGTGTGTGTAGGGGGGAATTTACTGCAGTGACCTCGGTCAGTTCACACCACAAAACCAGCTGTGTAACTTTCCCTCTCGGTTTTCCCTCCTGAGTCGAAGCGGGCCTGCGTTCACGCCATCACACACACACACACACACACACACACACACACACACACACACACACACACACACTTCTCCACTGTACAAAGGGCTCATCAGGTATTTCTAAACCTCTCCGTCTCTGCTCACCCATGATGCACTTGGCTCGAGGTAAGCAGTTTCCAGTCGCGGTGAGGGATTTAGCGGCATGGGGATGTTATCTGCTGCTTTAGCTTAGAGCTCAGAGCTTACGCTCGTTTTGTAAATCGCATTTCCATTTGATGATACAGAGCCAAATAGAGGCTATAGAGCCGAACAAGGCCATCTGATGTAGATAAAATGCCAGGAAAGTTTAAACACACACACACACACACACACACACACACACACACACACACACACACGTACTTCAGCAGTACACACCTTTCCCAGGTGGTGGGGGGTGAAGGTTTTGGAGATGGAAGGTCCTCATAGCCACTGTACACACACTCTCTGTGGCGAGGTCTTAAAAGTCTGAATAGAAAAGCTTTTAGTTTAAAATGTGATTTGTCAGTAATGCAAACAATTTATTTTAAAGAACGCATAAGGGATTTATTAAGGTCAAAAGTATTTCTATGAAGCTCATAGTTACAATGAACTATGTGCACATTCATAAGGCATTATACTCATCATTACAATGATTTAAGAAAATGCATTACAATTTGTAACCGTCTTTAGTATACATTATGAATTGTTAACATGTTGCATCATAAGTAGTATTCATAATGATGCATTTATAAAGCATTATACATATTGTTCTAATTTTTTATGAAAAGGATTTACAGTTTATTTATAATGTTAACAAAATGCATTGAAGTAAGCTACTAGGATTTTCATTACATAATTCCATTTAGCAATGTGGTAATTTCTTAAAAATGTAATATTGTGATAATATTGTAAACCATGATAAAAAGTTTAAGAATACTTTTTCATGTGAAAATTATTATTTTGGTCAATAATTGTTCTTTGGATAAGTTACATCTATAGCATGTCTTCTCTGTAGCAATAAAAATATAAAAACTCAAGAGCAAAATGTTTATTTCACTGTTTTTCTTAACTCACAACCAGCACATTATCTTTAGCTTGACAATTTGAATAAAGACTTTAAACTCCACCCACTTTACTCAGTCATATCATGTCATATAGCTCTGAAAATCTTGTTTCTTGATATATATGTCAATTTATGTCTCATAATGAACCTTTACAAACCTTATAACCATCACAAATGTGAGTGAAAACATCTTTTTGCATTCATGAATTTTTCCATGTTCATGTTCATTCCTATCTTTAATTAGAAGCATATTACAGAAGAATTTCCCAAAATGTTAATGTAAAGTTTTGGATTTATAAATTTAATACTTTAAAACCAAAATTAATATAAAATAAATCGCCATCCCATGGTCTTTTCATGATTAAAATAATAAAGAAATGATTCCCCAGTAAATTTCTTCCGCAAAAGTTTTTCTGAATATTTTCATTCTAACACCATCCTAAATATGTGATTTTTTTTTCGGTTTTATAATGTAAAAAATTACACATATTTATTTAGAGGAAACCTCATTTGCATAAATAAATAAAAAAAATACAAAACAACAAAAAAAACTTGTAAAAATATCAGCAATTAACTAGTAAAACTGATCGTGATATCTATAAAATTCACCTGTAGTGTCTTGCCTTAAAAGGAACACTGTTGCTAGGCAACCAGAAAACATGTTTACCAAGCAGAACTGAGGTAAAGCACTTAACTCACTATTATTTGTCTCTGAAATCTTTTTTTAAGGACAATAGGAAGGCAAAGTGGTGGTCAAAATGAGACGAAATTATAGGGAACATCAACATTTTTCTCAGATGTGTCGACAAATTCCTAAAAAAAAGACTCCGTACACTGTAAAATGACAGAAAAAAAAGCTAACTAAAGCTAACTAAAGCTAGCTAAACTTCACTGGATTTTGTTAGACTGAAACACAACTCTTGAACTCAAAGTTACAAGAAAGGAAATTATAAACATCCATTTTGTTTATGTGAAGTTATGAAATCATTTTTGTGAAGACACTAAACACGTGATGCTCATTTAGGATTAGCATTGTGTTTATGTTAGCGTCTGAGTGACTGAGTGAAATGGTAGGTGAATAAGTAAAATAAGTGAATAAGTAAAAATAGATTTGCCTCAGATTTAGATGGTGTGTTTTTGAGTGTGTGTGTGTGTGTGTGTGTGTGTGTGTGTGTGTGTGTGTGTGTGTGTGTGAGACCACAGTGTGGACCCCAGGGTAATATGGCTCTGAACATGAGCATGAATCTGAAAAGAGCTGACGCTGCGCTCGCTCTGTCTCTACTACTGGACAAGACAGTGTGTTTGTGCATGTGTGTATGTGAGTGTGTGCCTCATTTCTACTAATCTAAACAACCCCCAGCTGCCCTATGGACCTGTGTGTGTGTGTGTGTGTCCAAGCCTCCAACTTCCGTACTAGTTTGTCTCAGGTGTTTAAATCTAAGGCTGGAAGCTGCTGAAGTATGCTGGCACTGGTCACACAGCCCAGTGCTTTACACACTTCGCTCTCTTTGTGTGTGTGTGTGTGTGTGTGTGTGTGTTATGGTTGTTCCAGGTGGCAGCCGAAGGTCATGGCCTGATCCATTAGCCTCGTAAAGATGACGTGACTTCCTGCTGTGAGGATGTTAGCACTGTTCAGCTCAGGATACACATACTGTGAAACACACACACACACACACACACCTGGATTTTGTTGCTTTGATTTTTGGTTTTATTGAGATGCCTTGTGGAACTTTCTGGAAAGCTTTCAACAAAAAAAGCTGTCAACAAAAGATTTGATCAGATTTACTTTTGTATTTTTTTATGTTAAATTCCAGAAATGTCCACTTGACATATTTTCAGAATCTACTATGAAGCAAGAAAATGCTTAAAATTAATTAGGCTAAAACATCGATATACTAGACATTACTATATTAATGTAATATTGCTGTGCTCTATAGTTTGTGTGTGTGAGAAAGAGAGAGAGGCTGCTCACCACATCACCACTTTTCTCTTGCTGAGCAGGTGTCCAATAACCTGTACTTATGTGGTTAGGGTGCATCTGTGAGTGTAATGTGTGTGTGTGTGTGTGTGTGTGTGTGTGTGTGTGTGTGTGTGTGTGTGTGTGTAAGTAAATGGCTGGGCCGAGGGAAGTGGCATCTGTCAGCCAAGGGGCCATATGGGCAAACTGACATTTAGCAACACACACAGCGCTGTTCCACACAACACTGAGATAACAGAGGACTCGCGCTGTAACCTTTACACACACACACACACACACACACACACACACACACACTGTTTCATCACACATCAGTCTCAGGGATGGAGGTGTGGCCTGTGTAACTGTCAGTCAACATGAAGGAGGCAAGGGTTATGTACCTGTAAAACTTAATAAAGAAGGTGTGGCCTGTGTGTCAGTCTCTGTAAAGGAGGTGTGGCCTATGTGTCAGTCTCTGTGAAGGAGGTGTGGCCTGTGTGCCTGTCAGTCTCAGTGAAGGAGGCGTGGCTTTAATATGTTTTCTGAGCTGTACAGTCAATCTCCATATGCATCTCACATACAAATATGTGTGTGTGTGTGTGTGTGTGTGTGTGTGGATCACCGTGTCATGTGAAAGTAAAGCAGCGATTTCATGGTAATTATTTTTTCCCTCGTCGCTGTAACACTTGTCTGCTGCGGATAAGTTAATTAATTACCGCTGGAGTTTAGTGACAGTGTATGAAGTTGGTGCTGAAACGAGATTCACACCTCTGTCTCTCTTCCTTCCTCCATTTCTCTGTCTGTCTCTCTCTCTCTCACCTTCTCCTTCTCATTTTTTTTCCACTGCCTCGGCTCTGAGCCCCACACAAAGGCAGGCAGAAGAGTGTCGAAGAGTTAAAACAGAGAAACGGCAGATAAATGCCCATTGTCACTCGAGCTGTTTATTTACTCGTCGGACCCGCGCTCGTTTAACGTCGCTAATTGCATCCTTTTATTGTGAAGCCGCCATTTTTCTTTCTTGCATCTCTGATTGCATGCCATTTTTTCCCCTCAGCTTTGAAAGACTCCAGTGGGGAATATTTACATTACCTTTACATTTCCCAAAAATATGAAAAGTACGTTTGCTAAAATTTAGAATAAAAATATATATTGACTGCTTAAGGTCTTGGAGATTGCAGGGTCTCTTTAACTGATCATGTAGCATTGTTTTATTGGCTAAATATACTACATATTTTAACATATTTTCTTTTCTTTTATAATATACTGTATAGTGAGATTTTTCAGGGTTTATATATATACACCTTTCCCAAATATTACCTAAATGTAATGCTAAATAAAAGTAGAACTACCATAATGAATTAATTTCAGTCTGAAAATGAGAAATGACGCATATAATTTTAGACACCACAGTCTGACTGGCACTGTTAGGAAAAAAAAAACTTTACGAAGCTAGAAGAGTAGAAAAGTTTCAGAGTTTTCGTCGGGACTTCTGAGACTCCAGGACTCTTCTTTAACACGACGTTTGAGATGTAAATGGATTCTTTGTTTTGTTTTGTCACTTCCTTTCCCTACAAATCATCGTTTTGGGAAGCGTTAATGTGTGACTTGCCCTCAGTGCCACTCACGATGTGTCCAGAGACAGACACACACACACACACACACACACACACACACACACACACACACACACACACACACACACGTACACAGAAGAAAAAGAAAGAGAAGACGAAGAAAAAAAGGAGAATATGATATTATGACATGAGACATCACACAAATGTGTGTGTGTGTGTGTGTGTGTGTGTGCTTTATTTTCCTGGATATCACTTTAAGCTATTCTACAATATCTAAAGAATATAACACCATTTATCATGTTCAGCTATGATTAATGAAAATATTAATTTACCACTCAGCACTATTAAAAAAAGAAATAAATGCAATGAGAAATATTTTAAAATGCTTATAGCAGCATTTTACTTTTACATGTGTAAAATGTTAAATAAATATATATAGATTTAAAAAAAAAGATAAATATAAGTACCTAAATGACAATGTAAATATAATTAAATAGCAAAAATCATAGTAATAATTAT
>JAKKZN010000013.1:18638066-18654704 GCA_033441825.1 Pangasius elongatus
TAAAAAAAAAGATAAATATAAGTACCTAAATGACAATGTAAATATAATTAAATAGCAAAAATCATAGTAATAATTATGAATTATTAGTAACAAAAATGTAAAATATATTTTTAGCACACTATCATATTGATGCTTAGTTCATTAGCTTAATAACCAATCATTACTTTATGTGAACAAACCTCCTAATTAGTTCACTGGATTTGTAATAAGCGGTAGTTAGTAAATAGTTAATGAGTAACTAAGCTATTAATTAATGATACCTGTTAGTTAATAGAGTGCTCAGTGTGTGTATTATTAATTAGATTGAATTTAATGTTATCTTTGAAAACTGAAAGTGGATATTTGCTTGATATCCATGTAATCATACAACAACATATTGTAAAATAGCACAATACATAGGGCTGTACATCGCTAGAAGTAAAGTATGAGTGGCCTAACCGCTCTGACCAAAAATTAAGCACAAATAATTTTGTCACTCAAACCCGTAATCTCAATCCATCATCCTGTGCGCTTCTGCAACGCTTTGCATTTCATATTTCACCCTGAAAATCACATCCAGATGTTGTCATCGGTTTCCTACCAGCCCGATTCCCAGCGAGCGAATGGAACGTGACACTTTCCCTGGAAAATACCATAAAACACACGAGTAAATGTAGAGCTATTTCCTTTCATAAATTCTTTGGCGCTCGCTCCGTACCCTCATGTATGGATGTTTTAGTGGTGAATCGCTGTAAATCGGAGCCTGACAGCCACCACTGGGCAGAGCTGGGTGTGTGTGCTGATTTACGAGCGCCTGCCATGTTTGTAAGTGTGTAATTTCTCCTCCAGTCCTGTCGGTGGACCACAATTTCCTCATCAATCTTTGTATTCTCGGAATTATTGCAAAATTCTGTAACGACAACTTCAGAAGGAACAACGGTAGAATCCTATCTTGAGAGAAGTTGGTAGATAAGTCCTTAGAGGTGAGAGAGATTACATCAACATCCTTTGCAATTTGACAGTATTTCAGTACAACAGTTTCTGAAGTACTGCTACTACATCGTAGACAAGTTATTTTAAAAAAAATATCCATTTAACCATTAGAGCTGCTTAGTGGTTCGTTGGTTGTTCTTCTGGGTGAAGACTTAAGGTTTCTACATAGAACCCTACAACAGAATGTTTTCCAATCAGAAAGGGTTTGAAGTAGAATGCAAGAACCCTTTATTTATCCAATGAACCATTGAATAAACCTTAAGCTTTCTTTGTTGGAGGGTTGTCCTTCTGAGGAAGACTTAAAAGTTCTATGTTACATTAAACCATAAAGCAGCGTGGTTCTGTTTCAGGCTTCTAAGTAGAAAACTTTTTGGAAGATAACAACTCTTTATTATCCTCTTAACCCTTAAAGGATCCTTGAAGAATGCATACAGCTTCTTTGGTTGTTCCTTTGGGGGAACCCTTATAGAACCCGACAGTAGAGGGTTTTCTGATCAAAAAGGGGTTGAAGTATCATTTTGGAAGGTAAGAACAAGTATTTATCCAGTGAAAAAGTGAATAACCCTTAAGGGTTCTTTGGTTGTCCTGAGGAAGTCTTAAAGGTTCTACAATATGTTGAATCCTAACATAGAGTGTTTTCATTCCAGAGACGCTTCTCTGTAGAAACTTTTTTGGAAGATAAGAACCCTTAATTATTCATTTAACCTTTAAAGGGCCCTTGAAGAATGCTTACAGCTTCTTTGGTTGTCCCTCTAGGGGAACCTATTGCATTGAAGACAAGTTATTTTAAGAAAAGAACACAATAGTAAGACACTTAGATAACTGCAAATATTTATTTATTGATCAATAACTTATCAGTAGGCAATGATGAGCTACCAGTTTGACCACCGTGGGATGTGTTTGGGCATCTGGTAACTGAACAGGCCAAGCAGTTTTTTTTCAGCAGGGGTACCAGTTATGGATTTGTGATGTACATTTTGTAAGAACCCTTGCCTTTTGAAGCTGGTTCAGTTGATACAGTCCTTTCATTGCCATGCTGTTGGAACTGGTAGAGTAAACTGGACTTCTTGGTTGTTTTCTTGTATTAAGCAGACTATTATGGCTAATCTGTTTTCTTCCAGGCAGCATAATCCTCCATTTTTCGTTCCTAATCCACTGGACATGTTCTTTCATCCCAAAAACCAGGAAGCAATCTATTCCGGTCTTTTTAAACCTCCACTCCTTGAATTAAGTTATTAAAATGGACTGGCATTGGGTCCAGTGTATTTAATGCATACATAAGGAAGAAGAAATCAGTCGATATTTATAAAATAAAAAAGGAGAAAATGCAAAGGTGAGTGTTTGGAGGGGCTCATGCACATAAATTAGCAGTTTTAAACGCCGTTTTGGGTCGACACACGGTATTAAATTCGCTTGCTGGACCACCGCCGCCATTACAGTGTTCAACCCCTCGTAAATACACACCTCTTCAAACGGTGCGACAGAATATGACATCATTTCCCCAAGAAGAGATCAGAGGTGTGCACGGGCCGATCACTCCCCAGTGTTCAGCTTTTTTTTTTAGTGCTGAGCTAATTGCACTCCCCACGTTCGAGAAGTTCCCTGAGGTTTCAGAGTGGTATTTTTTGGACCACACCAAGTATTTCAAAACGTGAAGGCTGGGATTTGTGTGAAATTGTGTTTGAGAGAAATGATGGTGGTTGAAAGCAGTGTGTGACTACAAAAGTGCAGCAATCCTCTTGTGGTAAACCTGAGGCCGGTATTTGCTCAGCTCAATTTGTCTAATGAGTGCTTGTGCCATTTCCTCTGCTGCTTTATTTCCATTCCCACCTGTTTATACACACCTGCCATCAAGAGGGATCTGCAAGTATGGGAAAGGCTTTTTGAGACTCCATTTCCATCAATATGGTTTATATTGACATGGAGTTTAGAAGCTGTACAGCCAGTGACAGATATTAGGAATAAACCTAAACATTATACAAGAGATATTTCTGGAGACATTGAGACTTCAGAACATATTTAATACACTGGAACACTGGAAGTGTACAAGCTAATTTAATCTTTCATTTTTGGTGCCTTCTATTTCAACTCAGGTGGTTTGGATGATTAAAGAATACATATACTCTTAGAAAATTCTGAATCCTTAAGGGTTCTTTGGTTATCCCTTTGGAGGAACCCTTAAAGGTTCTGCATAGGACCCTACACCAGAATGGTTCCCTATTTAATTCAATTTTATTTGTCTAGCCTTTGTCACAAAGCAGCTTTACTGGAATCCTGATATGGATTTAGATCCGTAATGAACAATCCAGATGAGACAGTGGTGCGGAAAAATTCCCTGGGATGACCTTGAGAAGTACCGGACTCAAAAGGGAACCTCTTCTGGGTGATTATAAATCATCACTTTTCTATAACTGAATGCTCTAAAGGCAAATAGTACTTGAGACTTGAGTCCAAAAGTTATGTCAATATTTATGTAGGGGAAAGTTACTTGTATTCAGAGTGAGGTTATGCAGCTGCTTAATTCGTCACTCACATAAATCTGCTTAAGTTCAAGGCTAGAATCGTTTAGAATTGAGACACACCTCTGTTTTTAGCCAACTCTGGCTCACGCATGCAAATTCTTCCTCAACTCTTTGAATAGTGCTGAAGTCTGAGGTATAGTCACTGTATATCTGAGGTCTGAAATGGTTTAACTGGGAAACACTTCAGGACCCTACTCTTGTCCTGTCAGAAATACTAATGTCGTCGTCGAGAATCCATGTGTCTACTGAAGTTACCAGCTCTTAAATATCCAATAAAACCTCAAAGAACTCCCAAAGAACCCTTAGGAAGAATGCTTTTGGGCTCCATTTGGGTTGCTTGCCACCATTACTGCAAGTCAACAAATGGATAAGAGACCACAATATGAATTCACATTTAAAAATAATCTGTAGATCTGGTTTTTGACAGTGACAAGGATTTTAAAATAAATCTGACAGAGATGGCCTGGGTCCATGGAACAGATCAAGTACAGAGGGTTATTTGGACTGTATGTTTACATCTGATCTCTCTTTCTCAGTTAATTTATATTCTCTTCTGGTGGCCACACATGGAGCAAGGAGTAGTGTGTGTGTGTGTGTGTCACACACACACACACACACACACACACACACGAGAGTTGCCGAAACGTGGCGACTTGAGTAATGATTTGTAATGGACCTAAGAAAATACTCAGCTACTCTAATTGGCCTATTTCAGGCTGCAGGTGGTCACAGAGTCTGACTTCAGCTCACCCTGGGCTTTTTTAACACATACCCCCTCACACACCCTCGGACACACAGACGCACTCGAGAAACCAAGGAGCTTTCATCACTCCTCGGTGTCTTTATCCGAAGACTCAAGCTGTCAGTCACTAATCCCTCAGCTCGGAGCTCAATGAGCAGCCATTTTCCTCGTTTCCTCCATCGCGCCATTGTTTTACTGATTACATGCAATTTAGTCATTGTCAGCATCCTGTTTTTTAGTTGGAAACAAGGTTTACTTAACTATAAGATATTACTATAACTGTTTAGTCGAACATGTTCCTTTGATTAGTGTAGTTAGGCTAGTTTCGCCATGTAGCTAGTGATAGCTAGAGAACTTGCCCAGAAGAAAAGAACTTGTTTTTAAGCAACAATTTATAAAACATGTCAAATTAAAAACCTAAGAATAAAACACTCTGTGTTGTGGTGTTAAAGGAAAATAATAAACAACCAGGAAGGGTATTGTTTTTCAATAACAGCATGTCCTGTCGTGTTTCATTCCTCTTATACCACAGCAATATGTCAGCATTAGCAATGACACATAGTACATTTTATCTGTTTATGGTTACATTTGTGGAATGTCCACGAAACAAGTTCCTGTTCTGGCTTACGTTCTCCCTCACTTTCCCTCACCAGGCTTTCTTTTTTCTTTTTAAGAAGACAAAAAAAAAAACCTGCAGCTTTTCATATTACCAATGAGCATTAACTTAAAGTTACAGCTTTACCTCTGGTTTCTACAAAGCGCTGACACTGGAGACTCCTTCCAAAAATGTCCTCCTAGAAAACTTCACCATATCAGCGATTACGTGTTTTTTTTAATTATAAATATGTTTATATCGATCTGCCATACAACTCCCTGTGTGAGCTGTTGCTATAGAAACGGTAATGCATTAGAACTACTGTCAGAAATTTAATCAACACCTTTCTGACCAATCAGCATCCAGCGCTCAGAATTCAACAGCGCTGTAGTATATGCACTAAACTCAGCTCCTCTCCATTCCCTACTTCGCTCCATCTATCCTTTTTTCCATTCACCAGATCCCCCTATCCTCCTTCTCTAAATCCTTGCATCACCAGCACTTACCTAATTAAGATTTCTTTCACTCCTTCTCAAAGATTTCTCTTCCTCCATCGTCCTCTCTATCTTTCTCTCCATGCTCCCAAACCCCAAACCCCCCCCGGCATGTCCTGAAAACTTCTGCGGCTGACGTGAAATCGATTGCTGCGGCTCAGGTATCGGATTTATTTCAGGTGAGTCCCGAGGTGCCTGGGGCCGAGGCGGGCTGCGCCCGTTAGCCCTCGGCTCGTGGATAAAAATGTCAGGCGCTAATAGGCTCCGTTGCGATTAGCCGCAAAGCCTCAGTAGGAAAACGTGTTCGGAACTATCTCTACCAACCCCCACCTCTACTCCTCTCCTCTCTCTCTCTCTCACACACACACACACACACATGGAGCTCTGGCTAAGACCTTCCTCTTCTGCTTGAATATCATGGGAAAGAGGTTAATAAATAAACAATTAGTGAAGGAAAGATACGTTTCTATCCATTAAAGCAAAACAGAGAGAGAAGCAGGGCTAATATGCATGAGCTGTAGAGAAACATTGATCACCGGAGGTTGTTTATATCACCTTTACACTCTGTTTAGGAACTTTTGCCCTCTCGCAAATCAGCTATATGCTAATGTAGTGCATTAATTTGCATACGTTAGTTACACGGTGTACATACGCCGTGCTTAAATTTACATGTAAGGATGGAATAATGTGTGATTTATTCCTTCATTCATCCATCTTCGGTAAGCGCTTTACTCTGGTCAGAGTCTATCCCAGGAATGCTGGCCGTGACGCAGGTAGCGCGTCGAAGGTTATGTGTAATCAAACGATATAATTTAAAAATAGTTTGGTTCTTTAGTTTTGTACTGTAGCTACAACACTGATCTGGCTAACTAGCTAAGTAAGGGACTCTGATTTAGCATCTAAAACATCACACACTAGCCTCAGACAGGGTTCTCGAGCCGTTCAGTATCTCAAACAGACTTCCTGATGTGACAGACAAAAGCATGACGCAGAGCTAACTACAGCCACAGCTCCAGCACTACTCAGCTAGGAGGTGTGGCCTAAATTCTGGGCTATATGTTATTTCATAATATAACAATTCTAGTTTGGAACATGACACACTAATGAATCTATACTAATGCAAACAAACTACTAGCAATATGCTAATCCACTAACCAGCATCAAATCAACATGCTATTTTCAGATTATAAACCCACCAGACAACCTGCTAATAAACCGGTAACACATTTACACACATGCTAACAAGCAAAAAACACTAATGCAGCCAGAATGCTAGCACAGAATCTTAACACAGCACACACGCTAGCTCTGATCGACTGCTAATTCACTAATATTCTAAAATATTTTCTTCTGCTTAATGAGGTTATGGTGTAAGGACAGAACTAATTAACTATATTAACTAATAATCCCAGGTGTGTGTGTGTGTGTGTGTGTGTGTGTGTGTGTGTGTGTGTGTGTGTGTGTGTGCATTTTTAAGAATTTTTTTTAAAAGATATTACAGGAACATGGTGTTATTTACATTATATACATTTAATTCGAATGTTTTGGGAGCTCCATGCGCTGAGAACATGGAACATAAAACACGCCATGTCATAACACTTCATCTGAGGTTCCTGCCATTCATCCCTGACCAAATCGCACTCTCGATTACTTTTCCACTGCCGGGGAACACGCTGCGAAATTGAGGACCGATTTCAATTAACGTTCTTCGCCGTAGCGAACTTTAGAAAACCTCATAACCCTGGACCTGGACCATAATCGCTCGAAAGCGCTCAGCGTCTAATGAATTTCCTCTCATACAGCCTCAGAAATGTCAACACTCAATCACGGCGTAATGGAATACTAAACCTGTCCCAACGTTCCTGTGCAAGTGTGTGTGTGTGTGTGTGCGTGTGTGTGTGTGTGTGGACCATTAAAACATTCTTTTGTTTTTGCAGATTCAGACCTTAAGGTCATTCTTTATTGTTTAAGGCTTTGGTAATGCTTTTAACACATGCTCCAGATTTAAAGAAAAAAAAAAAAAATCGAAGCCATTTAAAAACTGTCAGAAACATAAGAAACGTAACAGCGTCTCTGTGCAGCGGACATTCCAGGCTTCTCAGACGAAGGATCTGATTTTGCGTTCTCATTATGATCATGAAAATGGCCACTGACTGAAATATCTGAAATCAATCATGTTAGTCAAGCTGTGTTCAGTTTGATGAGCTGATGAATAGCTGAATGAGGCTCATAAACAATATCGCAAAAAAAAAAACAAACAAAAAAAATCTAGTGTTAAATTTTACCACCTGACTTTATTTGTGCTCGGGTCCTTTATTTGTGTTTGTGTAGTTTGTTTGCATTCATATAATTTATTTGTGTTTAGGTTTGTGCAGGTTGTTTGCGATCGTGCCGTTTATTTGCGTTGCAATCAAATATTTTTGTTCTGGTAGGTTATTAGGCAGTTTGTGTTTTTGTAGTTATTTTGCATTTGTGTAGTTAATTTGTCTTTAGGTAGTTTTTTGTGTGTTCATTTACCTTAGTATGTTTACATACATATAGGTAGTTTAGTTGTGTTGATGTGCTTTGTATGCATTCTTTTAATGTACTTGTGTTTAGTTCGATAGGTTATTGGTGTTCATGTAGCTTCTTTGTGTTTTTGTTGTTTGCTCGCTTTCATGTAGTTTATTTGCGTTAGGGTCATTTATTTGTACCCAGGTTTATTTGTGTATGTGTAGTTTATTTGTATTAAGGTAATTTATTTGTGTTAAGGTAACTTGTGTTTCTGTAGTATGTTTTGTGTTCATGTAGTTTATTTGTGTTAAGGTTATTTATTTATGTTTATGTAGTATATTTTGTGTTCATGTAGTTTATTTGTGTTAAGGTTATTTATGTTTATGTAGTTTATTTGTGTTTATGTAGTATATTTTGTGTTTATGTAGTTTATTTGTGTTCATGTAGTTTATTTGTGTTAAGGTTATTTATTTATGTTTATGTAGTTTATTTGTGTTTATGTAGTATATTTTGTGTTTATGTAGTTTATTTGTGTTAAAGTTATTTATTTATGTTTATGTAGTTTATTTGTGTTCATGTAGTTTATTTGTGTTAAGGTTATTTATTTATGTTTATGTAGTATATTTTGTGTTTATGTAGTTTATTTGTGTTAAGGTTATTTATTTATGTTTATGTAGTATATTTTGTGTTTATGTAGTTTATTTGTGTTAAGGTTATTTATTTATGTTTATGTAGTATATTTTGTGTTTATGTAGTATATTTTGTGTTTATGTAGTTTATTTGTGTTAAAGTTATTTATTTATGTTTATGTAGTTTATTTGTGTTCATGTAGTTTATTTGTGTTAAGGTTATTTATTTATGTTTATGTAGTATATTTTGTGTTCATGTAGTTTATTTGTGTTATGCTGACTTTTGTGTTTCTGTAATTTGTTTTATGTTCATGTAATTTATTTGTATATTCTGATTTGAGTTCATGTACTTTATCTGCATTAATGCAGTGTGTTTGCTTTTATGTAGTTTGTTTGTGTTTAGGACATTTACTTGTGTTTTTCATTTGGTGATCAATAGCTAATGAATATTCATAACTGTTTCGTCCTGAATGAGGCTCATAAACAAGGTCACGAAAAAAAAAACCCTTGAGTGTTAAATTTACCACCTGACTTCCAGCTTGTCTCGACGAAACACATTGTTCTCGACCATTCTTCAGGTGATTTATCATTTACTTATTGGCACAGGTCTGGCTCTGAGGCGTTCTTTGTCACCTGAGAGCTGTTCCACGTGTTCTCCGTCCTGCTGAAGAACGACCGTGTCTGCAGGCGGCCTCGTAAAGCCTCGTCCAGAGCTCGGGGTTTAAATTTGGAGCCTGAGCACCAGTCACGGGCAAATCAGAGCTGCTTCTATATGAGCTTTTAGCACCTGTAATGAACGCGTGTACAGACCCGTTGGGCCGCCGAGTGTGACCCTCGCACTGGAGGTCGCGCTCGCTCTATTTTCTTTGGCCTCGTATCAATTCAGCTTCACAAGGAGAAGCAATCATGATGGAGGTAGGGTGCACACGGCCTCCTCAGTATGAACTAATTTGATTTCAGGGTTACAAGGCAATAAATAAGCGCAGTAAAAACCACACTCCTGCACTGGCCAGCACAAAAAGCACATTGTTACATCTTTAATTGACTTCGAAGTTGGCCGCTGTGGTGGCCAATAACAATCCTTGATGTTTTATTTCGGAGAGAAATAGAAGCGAACGAGAGAGAGAGAGAGAGAGAGAGAGAGAGAGAGAGAGAGAGAGAGAGAGAGGAAGTCTATGAATTAAGAGGACAAAGGATGAAGGAAATAAAGCCCCATTTATTTTCTGGATGTGGTTCCGACACTGTGTTTTGTGGCAGGTGCGGATTTTATGGCGGAAGGCAAAGGGGCAAATTAAGACATTTCTGAAGGAGCCAGGGGAGTTCGCTGACCTAAACACCCCCCATTGACTCAGGAAATGGACCGGTCCGGAGTACAACAGAGGTTCGGCCCCACTGGAGCAGTCCACTGTCAGAGAGAGGTTGTTACACAATAGAGGCATAAACTCGTCAGGGTGGCCGGGTCATTGATGGTTAGGACAGGTGTGTGTGTGTGTGTGTGTGTGCTTGTCCAGGAACCAGTTCAGGAGAAACAGCACTACTGAGCTACTTAAAGACTGTGAGCACATTATCAATTCATTAAAAGAGCACCAGGTGAGGAATAAAACACTGTGCAGTGCTGTTATAGGAAAATAATCAATAACAGGGTGGTGAGATGAAGCAGAGATATTCTTGTGACCCCAAAGCTGATTCCTTTCCAATAACAGCACGTCCCACAATGCTTTATTCCTCTCAGCAATATTTTCAACAATTATATTTTATTTATTAATTAAACAATGACACGTTGAGCTTTTTTTAGTCCATTTACAGGCACTTTTAATGTTTTAATGTGGAATGTTTGTACCATATAAATCAAAAGGGGATGGGTTGTCTAATGTGCTCATTTGATTGCATCTACCAAGAGGTTACAGAAGTAAAAATCCAGGACAGGAACAACGTATTTTTGAGGTTTATGTACAAATGTAAGAAATACAAATTGGATACGATGGAATCAGATGTCGAGAGATTAAAAATAATAAGTAATATTGTAATCTGGTAATTACATCACAATCGTGATTTAAGATCTGTTATTTGAGTTTAAATGTAAAATCTCTCCAGAATGTGCCATAAATATGGGTGTGTGTGTGTGTGATCCTGATGACAAAGCCAGAGTTCGGGAGCTTTCGGCTAACTGAGGGTGTATCTCTAAAGCGACACACACCGATCAGCGCAGATCAAACACTGAGTGAAGACAGGTAATGGATCGTTCCACGCTTCATTTAGGACTGAACCATTTCACAGGACCTCCCCCACGGTGGTGTACATTGAATAGGACAGATGGAGATTAATTTCGCTCGGTGTTCTATTGTAACAGAAAGAGCAAATGGCCAAGTCGCGATGCTCTGTGGGAAAAGAAAAAGCCGATGATTCACACATTAGCCCCACCCGATTCCTCCAAGTGTACAGCGGAAAAGACTCGGGCGTTCGTAAGAGCAGTGTATTGTTCTCCGCACATCTTGGTGACATTATAGCACTCGTGGTTTCAATTACAGACAGTTTTATATTTTTATTTCCACCAAGAAGTGTGTGTGTGCATTGAGAAAGAGAAGTGTATATATATATATATATATATATATATATATATATATATATATATATGTATGTATGTGTGTGTGTGTACGTGTGTGTATATATATTCAGAGTACAGGGCAAGCTGTGTGTGTGTGTGCATGTGTGTGTGTGTGTGTGTGTGTGTGTGTGTGTGGCAGCTCAGGGTGGGAGTTCATTCATCATCCAGCCGCCTCTCGACTCCCGTCACACTGAGACCTAATTGACACCGAGGATCCTGCGAAATCCCCCAGCAAAGTGCTAACGCTTCTCACACACTGCGGCAGAGAAAAGCCGGCGAACGAGAACACAACTCATCATTGTTATTCCTGGAACACACACTCATCATTTATTCCAATCAGGTTACATTGCATGTTATCGCTTCTTTTCTTTTCTATTCTACCTCTGACACTCGGGGAAAAAAAAACAGACATTAGATCTAGAAAAATATGGCCATGCCATAGACATGATATAACCAGCTATAACCATGTCATAAGTGCAATATAACTTGGTGCATCCATGACATAACCCTGACAAAAACTAAGCCATAGATGTGATTTAACCAGGCATAACTACATCATGAGAATTACATAACCTTATATAACCATGGCATAACCTTGACAAAAACCAAGTATTAGAAGTGATATAACTAGTCATACCAATGTCACAAGCATGCCATGACCTAATTCACTATAAACAAAACTAGGTCATGGATGTGATATAATCAGATATAAGCATGTCATAAGTACAACATAACCTTGTATAACCATAACATAATTACCATATAACTAATTATGTCATAACCCTAAAAAAACACATCATAAAACTAATATAACCAGGCATAACCATGTCATAAGTGTGACAAAGCTTTATACAAAAATGACATAACCCTGACAAAAACTAAGGCATAGATGTGACATAAGCAGACATAATAATGCCATACATAGCACAACATAGCCTTATACAAATCAAGGCATTATTAGCTTGACATGACATTACCTTATACGAACATGCTTATGTAACATAAATATAACCGAGACATAGCTGATATAATGCCTGATAATGATCAGTCATAATCATGTCATTAACATGTTATAACATTGACATAACATGGCACGCTATTCCCTTTTCCAACCATTGCTTGGCTGAGGAGTTTATTCATTTGGAAGAGAGTGGAATTTGTGCACGTCAGCACTTTTCGGAAGCGTTCAGTGCCGGAACGTCGCTAACTCAGACCGATGGAGAGCGGGTTTGGTTGTTATGTAAATCTTATAAATCTTGTAAATATGCTGCTACTCTGACTTCCTGTTTTGAAAGTCAACATACGGATTCAAATCACAGCTCTCAAGCTACTTCATGTGGACTTTACGATTTTTTTTTTTCATTAAAGATGAAGAAGAGGGGGGAAAAGGAAAGGTAGATACAAGCCTAGAGAGGAGACAAGGAGACAAAGCAGGAAAGAAGCAAGACAGAACAACGAAAGAAGGAGAAACAAGGAGAGAATGAGAGAATGAGATTGAGTGAGTGAGATGGATAGAGCAGGAGAGAGAGGGAGAGAGAGATGGAGAGAGAGAGATGATTAGCGTCTCTGGAAGCAGTTCAGCTCATTCTCTCGGATCCTGAGGGATCAGTGTGTGGGCCTTGGCAGCTCGGTGAGTCCTGCAGGTGGGCTTCCCTTCTCTCCGTCTTTCTCTCTAACACCCGGATAGCCGCAGCCGAGGACCAGATTGTTTTCTCGTTCTCTTCTCCTGAGCGGAAAAGATGTTTCAAACATGAAGGCCGCTCTCGTTCGTGATTTATGTCGCGTCCGATGCTGGTTCGGTACCAAGTACAGAAACGTCTTGTTTTAGCTCAGCGCGAACGCGACTGGGTCAGAGGTCATTCAGAGTCACGGCCCCTGGGGACCGGGGTGGAATAGTTTTGAATCTCCAGGGTGCAGCTCGTTCAGATTCAGCGTTACTCCCAGGACAAGAATTTGGCTTCAGTTTGAATCGCTTCTCCAGATGTTCCGTTCTTGTGACTGTTTCTTTTTCTTACTGCAGTCCATTGTGTTGTTTTTTTATTCAAATGCCACAATTAACGATCATAAATCACATCCCTTTCAATCATCAGGGAATATTCTGGAATAATTCAATAATTCAGCACATGATGGAGGCATGTTTATGTTTCTAAAAAAAAAAAAGTCTGATTGCATATCAGTGCAGAACAGGACTCACAGGCACTGAAAATGTGTTGTTTATATGAGAAAGTGAGCAAAACCTGACATAAGCATGTCATAACATTGATATTACCATGTCATACTTCCTTACAAAACAATATAAGCATAAATAACCACACCATAACCCTGACATAATCATGACATAACATCTAAAATGCCAGATACCTGTCATAAGTCATATAACTGTGACATAATCAGGCCTAGATATAAGTGTGGAATAACTAGCATATAAACGTGGCATAAACCATGTCATAGATATGACATAACTAGGCATAACCATGTGATATGCATGACATTACCTTACGAAGCATATGACAATGGCATAACCCTGATATAAACCATGTCATACAGTATATATGAAATAACCAGACATTACCTTATACAACCCTGACATAAACTGTGTCATAGATGTGATATAACCAGGAATAACTATGCCATATGCAGTTATACCTTATATAACCTTGGCATAATTAGCAGATAAACATGGCATAACCCTGATATAAACCATGGCATAGATGTGATATAGCCAGACATAACCATGTCACGAGTGTGACATATTCTTATACAACCGTGACATAGCTAGCATATAACAATGTCTTAACAGTGATATAACAGTGGCATAACCCCAACACGAACCATGTCATAGATGTGATATAACTAGCATAACCATGTCATAAACACAACATGACCTTATGCATCTACGGCATAATTAGCCATGAGTATTGCATCACCCTGACATTAACTATGTCATAGCTGTGATATAACCCAGGCATAACTATGTCATAATCAGGATATTACCTTACGCAACCATGGCATAACCCTGAAATAAACCATCCCTTACATGTGATATAACCAAACATATCCAGGTCATAAGCAAAACATGACCATGTCAGAAAAAAGTATACAGCCATGCCACAGTCCTAATATAAACCATTTTATATATGTGACATAACCAGACATAGCCATGTCATAAGCACAACACTACCTTATAAAACCATGCCATAAGTAGCATATAACCATAACTATGTCATGAGTCTTTATATATGTAGGCGTGACCCTGAAATAAGATCAGATGCCATAATCATTTCATTACTATGTTATAACCTTGACATAACTTATAATGACCATGAATGATAGTACATCATTTCTGACATAACCTGATAGAAACCTGATCTAACCATAACATGCCATAAACATGTCATAACATATAACAGGTATAAAGCTCATATATCCAGGTCATAAACCTGTTATAACCTTTTGACACGCCATCAGAAGTGTCAGTTTTATTCACTTCTTAATGAAAATGTTAATCTTCAACGATAATATAACAATACAGATGTTTAGTTGTTATTTTGTCGTATTTTTTATTTTTTTTCAGTGGGAATAACGTGACAGGACGCCATTTTCTTCAACTTTCACTCCGTCACACTGCGGTGTGTATGGAATAGGTGTAATGGAGGATCGATGTTTTTTTTTTTGTTTGTTTTGTTTTTCCCTGTCAGGACCATGTCAGTAGATGTTTCAGCTCAGGGGGGAAAACCCGGAGCTCTGAGTTTGTCCATCGGACACTTTTCTTTCTTTTTTCATTTTTCAAATTTATTTATTTATTTATTTATTTATTTATTCGTCCTGCAGGGCTCTCGTGTGCTGTCAGTACTGAGAATCAATGGGCGAGGAAAAGTAATAATCCCACCCTTCAGCTGCACTGGGCCACATCCAAGGACAAAAGAGAGAGAGAGAGAGAGAGAGAGAGAGAGAGAGAGAGAGGGTGGAGGGGGCGCTCCTTCTAAATTTAATTCAGTTCATTTAAACATTTTATATTTTTCTTCCAATTCCTCTTCGTGTTAAATACTGTTAACAAAATCACTATTTTCGTTCAGATAATTCAATAAAATTTTAATAAATTATTAGAAAACTGTTTCACTCAAAATTCTTATTGAATAATTTTGCATATTATTTTTATCCCATTGTTTTCCTGCATTTTTATTTGATTAATTTTTTTCATAATTTACTTGCAGTTATATTATTATTATTTCTTCCATGTATCTTATTCATTAAAATTTAGACTTAAATTTCATTTAGAATTTATTTTAAGTCTTTTTATGAAAACATTAAAGTTATAACAAACTTACCAAAGATAAATATAAACTATTTAGATTTATTAATATGTATTAATATTTATTTTACATAATTAATTAACTGAATAATTTAGAAATTCTGACAATCCAAAGTGATTTTTTATTTTATTTTATTTTATTTTATTTTTTTAAGATTTACGAGATGCTTATGAATATGTTAGGAATAGTCAGTGTAGAACATACACACCTGTCAGTTTTAGAGCTAATCATGCTAAAGTGATGTCACACAGTGTGATTTCAGTGGATGTTTATATAATTGAAGTTGAAGTTAAATCTTTAAAGCTGCGGCAACGGCGCGTTCGGGAAAGCAGAAGGATTAAAGAACACGTTTCTCTCCTTGTCTCTCGCCCAATCGGGTCTCTGGAGGTGGCGAACGGGGCGCCGAGAGAGTGCTGACTCTTTCCTGAACCCGACACCGAGTGAATTACATGCAGAAAAGCAGAAAAGGGAGCGTGATTATTTCTCAGTTCTCTCGGCCTTCGAGGTGATGAAGTCGGACTTGCTGAAAGCTCGACGTCTTCATCTTCCCGCGCGATGCTAATTGCAGCATGGGAGATTGCAAATGCGGAGTCGGGGAAGGTGCGATGCCCTGGGCAATACACGCCGCTGATGCTTAGTGACAGCGCTACACGCTTGGAGAGAACGGTTTTCATTAACATCTCATGTTTCGTTAAAAAAAAACAAAAAAAAAAAACAGGAAATGCTAAAGAAAAAAAAAAAAAACAGAGTATGTGCAAAGCACCCTGGGATTTGTTTCAGTAGAGTCAATCAGGCCATAAGAGCGACTGTATTCTCACGTACTGTTTATAAGGCACCGTAGACGGCTATGAGCTGTTGTAGGCCCAAGGAATCAAACAGACATCGTGTAGATATGTAGAGCAGGAGGGTCAAACTCAAATGTATTTTTATGAGCCTTTGAAAGGCCATAACGTTAAGCTATTCATTTTTTTAAAAATGTATTATTTATTATCCATTCTGTCGATTATGCCAGCCTATGGAAGTAAAATTCAAAGGACTAACAGAAACTCTTCAACTGTATGCACTATTAGATAATAATATTCGCCATACTGATTAGATTTTTGAAAATAGATTTTAAGGGTTGCGCAGGCTAGTCGAAGGACTAGTAATAGACCGTTTTTTGGGTCACGTGACGTGTGGATGCCAAAAGTTCTCTGGAGGTATTTATATTGTGACGTCCTGCCCATGGCCAGAAAGTACCTAATAGTAGACGCTTGGTCTCTCCACCAGACAG
>JAKKZN010000013.1:18684550-18711539 GCA_033441825.1 Pangasius elongatus
GAAGAAAAAACACACCTAGAAAATACACACTTATTAAAAAACCACCCAAAAGAGTGTGCACATCTATTTATGTCAGCAGTAATTCAGAGAACTGTTATTCCTAAGGTTCTCTAGTGAGATCAAATCCCAGCACTACCACAGAGCTGCTGTTGGGCTCTTGAGCAAGCCGCTTAACCCTCCACTGCTCCGCTCTGTGCATGGCTTGTAATCTCCCTCACTCTGGATGATTAAACGTGATGATTCAAAGTGTCATCCGTAGGAATAAACATAAACCTTTTCCCGAATCATATGTCTGTCATTAGAAAATATCGTTCGGCCGAAATCCCCGCCGCAGAAAAAAAAAACCCATGTGCACTTTTCCTCCCTTTTTCACCAATTCCCACGATGTCACAAATAAAAAGGCCTGCAGCAGGGCAAAAAAAAAAACAAAACAGCAAGCTGGTGGTTTCTGAAGTATGACTCGTTTTTGGACAGAGACTTTTCCCAAAACACACACAGAGGGTTACGTGCCAAAATCAGGGAGCGGCAGGAATGCGCATGTTTTTATTGCGTGGGTTGGAAGAAAGAATGAAAGAAAGAAAGAAAGAATGAAAGAAAGAAAGAGAGAAAGATCGAGGGAAAGGCTCATCTGGCCAACGTCCACCGAACCCACACATGGCCCTTTGGGTGTCCACACACAGTCCTGCATTGTCCACTCATGTAGAGATGGACACACCTCGGTAGCACTCCAACACATGGACTCTATCAGTATCATCTTCGTCCTTTCTCTTCTTCATCACTTTTCCAAAAGAGTGTCTTCTTCTTGCTGAAGGAGTCGACATCAAGAGACGATAATGATGATGAAGTCGTCCGATAATGATGACTTCCGAAGTCCGAAGTGCAACGCTTAATAATTTGTAATAATACACAATGTGTAATAATAATAAAAGAAGATAGAAGAAGAAGAAGAAGAAGAAGAAGAAATTTTTGCCTAGGAAACTAGATTTATCAGTTATATATTACAAGTTTTTTTAGTCCTGTTTTTGCTATTTTTAAATAGATTTGGTGATTTCTTTTAAAAACAAATTTCACCTCCATTTGTTCAATACGTTAAGCACCTCATACCATACGGGCCTTTCCTGGCCTCCTTCTTTCTTGAGCTTTTCCCCAGACAATCAATGTTAATTATATCGCATCACCGAGGTCATGCTCTTTGTACATACATGTAATCATACATGAAATATGTAGCTACTGATAGTCATTAGAAACGATATTAACGGTTCCAGCGCTCTATAAGCTCCAAAAGCCGTTCCTGTACTCCTTCCTTTCATTGTGCAGATGATGGATGGAATATAAATCCTACAGCAGGTTTTTTTTTTTTTTTGTTTAAAGCTGACATCTCACTAGCTGACATGTACGCACGCTGACGTCTCGTTTGCATAAACGCGAGTGAAACGTGAAGTCAGATCACAACACACCTGTAAATCAGCCGACATTCGCACGTTTTTATTTCAGGTGTAACAGCAGGTCTTCAGCAGATTCAACGTAAACTCTTTTCTCTCTGTTTCACGACTAAAGCGATTATTTTAAAGCAAGCACATTTTTTATGAATGTTAATAAGTGCAGGAAAGTTTGTTAGACTTCTTCCTAGTATATGTTGCGTGCGTACTTCCTGGGTTCTCTTCGGCTCAGCCTTGGCCACGCCCCCTCGCCATTGCTCACAGCTGTTCCTCAGGTGGAAGGAATGAATATCCTTTCTTCTCAATTATGTTCTGGCCATTTAGAGAAATCAGTACTCGGATCACCTCGCTAACTCCCTGGCTTTGGAGCGATCATCTTTCTGAAAGAAGGAAATGGAAAAAAAATAAAGGGAAAAGAAGCTGACAAAATAAAAGTTGCAGCCAACAAAGGAAACTCAAAATATAAATGGAAAAGTCAATTCATAAAAGGAAAAGACAACATATAAAATAAAACTAGTATAAAAAAAAAATATATATAATACAAATTCTGTAATAATGTAGTCCATTTTTTATCTATATCTGAAATTCCGAATATAATTTTCATTTTTTTTAACTTATCCATTAGAAAAAAAAAACAGAAAATGGACAAGTAAAAAAATTTCAAAATAAAAGGAAAAGAAAATATTCATCCAATATAAATGAAAGAAAAAATGCAATATATTTACAATTTACATCACTGACTTATTTTGGAGAAAAAGTAAATGGACAAGTAAATAAAATGGACTAAAAATAAAAGAAAATAAATTAAAAAATGTATGGAAAAAAAGTACATTAAATACACATGGAAAAACATTCCATTATGTGCAGTAATTATCAAATCCATTTACAATTTAGTTAATTTTTTATTGTCTTTATTATTTATATTAGAAATTTAGATTTTCAGCATCGTGTTGATCTGCGGCTGCCCTTCAGTGCTCATTAAAATCTGAAGAATGTTTAGTTAGTGATTTTTGGCGTGACCTTCTGTTGTGTTTGGTGTTGAATACCAGAGATGTTAAGATCAAAATGACAAAAAAAAATCCGATTTGAGATGAAAAGTTCAGAATCGAGGATCACGCACACAGGGACAAATAGGCACGAACTGGGAGGCGGTGTTTTAAGTCTGTCAATCAAAAGCAGGTCGCACCTGAAATCCGGTTCCTGCTTGTAAATGATTAATTAGGCAGAATCAAGAGCAAGCGCCGAGCCTTGGCACAAGGAGCGTCTTTACACCATCGGCAGCAGCCCGAGCATCGGAAGCACGGCAGGAAGAAGTGAAGGAACAAGCTGTCTTCCCTTCTTCCTCCGCAATCGCTTTTTTCGCACTCGGCGAAGGCGGTGCGGCCCGTTAATCTGTTTGCACGTTTGCGGTGCTAACAATGTGTTGACAACACGCTGACATCACACAGATGTCAGACACATCTGCCTTCTCTGCCTGATGAATATTAATCAGACACGCACACGCACACACTCGCACACACTCTTCACACTCACACCAGGCCTCTCGCTCTTTGCTTCTGTCTCCACTGCTCGTTTCATTCCTCTCTCTCTCCCTCTCTCTCTTTGTCTCTGTCTCTTCCTGTCTCTCTGTATCATCTCCTCATTGTCCTCAGGTCTCGATCATAAATTTACCGATCTCAGCGGAACGAACCACTTCCCCTCTGTTCCACCCGTGAAGACCTCTCACTCCAGCTGACAACGGGAAATCCTTACACGCTGGTTGACATCGGGAAATTCTCCTGCAGATATATGGTCACGTATTTGCGGTCTGTAACCCCGTTCCTGAGAAACCAACCATTCCATTCTCCCAGAAGATCTTCCAGGATGAAGGGGAAGCCAAGAATTATAGCAGGAGTGCTTCCATATAATCATAATTCACCGATAAATACCATTTACACCACAGCGCTGTCAAATTCTTCATTCCGATTGGTCAGAAAACCTGACAACGGTTACATTAATGCGCTAACACGTTATCGTTTCTATAGTAACGGCTCATTTCCAGGGACATTCCACATGAACAAATATTTAAATAACTGTCGATATAGTGACGTTGTTGGAAGGAGTCTTCAGTGTTAGCACTTTGTTTACACGCTTTCCGGTTTCTCTGTAACATGACAAGTAATTTATTTTTTTTTGTCTTAACCCCAAGAGAGAGACGAAAGTGACGCTATTGCAAACTAGCTAATGCTCGATAGAACAGGAACTCCCCTGTTTCATGATCATTTAACAACATTATATGTAGCTATAAATGGATAACACGTACAACGTTGTTTTTTTTAATTCATAAAAAAACTGAATCCTTGGCAAATTGCTCTGCTATAAGAGGAATAAAATAATCAACGAAAAACGTAATTAAAATCAAAATTTTAAATAAAGAAAATATTTTTAAAATATTTTAAATATTAAAAAAAAAAGAAATATATTTTTTAAAAAAACAAACTAACTAAAAATACCCTAACTATGATGCGATATATATTATAAATATAATATTATATTTATTATCAAATTAATTTCCGATTTAATCATTTAATTAGAATTTCTGTATGGTACACACTTCTTTATCATTTTATTTTTTTAGTCTTATTATTTAGAAAAAGAAAAGAAAATAAGTAAATAATGAAATAAATGAAAAATAAAATGTCATGAAAACCAAAATATGGACAAATCACATAAATTTATTATAAATTTATTTAACTTATTTAGGGGGAAAAATGAAAATAGACAACAGCACAACACTGAGTGTGTTATTCCTTACTTAACAGTACAATTAACACATGCTTAACAGTGCCTCTGAGACCGAACTGAAGACGCAAACGTCAGACACCAAACGTGTCTCGACTGATCGATTACGTTTTGGGGGAAATGGAAAGTTCTATAAATTTCCTCTTGCTTTAATCCTGACCTTCTGTTTTTTACTTTATACGGTTTATATAGAAGCCACCTTGCCATAAATCACGGCCTTTCTTTCAGTCTGGCAGATCTTTCGGATTCAAACAAATGTGCTTTGATTCTGTTGTGCTGAATTTTTTTATGCTGTATTTACAGTTCCAACAATGAGACTACCGGTCTAGTATGTTTTATGCCTGTACAAAGAAAAACAGATGTGTTTCCTGTCTGGGCATACTAGCAAAAAAGTGTGCATTTGAGCGAGAATTTGTTTTTCATACTGGACGTGATGCTCTATGTGAGATTTCTATGATAGGAATATTGATACTATGCAATTATGCAATCAGCCAATCATGTGGCAGCAGCACAATGCATAAAACCATGCAGCTACAGGTCAAGAGCTTTAGTTAAAAAAGAATCAAGCATCAGAATGGAGAAAAAAAGTGGGATCTGTGTCACTCTGACCGTAGCACAGTTGTTGGTGCTAGTTTGAGTAGTTCAGAAACTGCTAACAAACTCTAGCAATCTCTAGAGTTTACACAGATTGGTGCGAAAAACAAAAAACATCCGGTGAGAAAAGACTGGTCTCAAGCCGACAGGAAGCCTACGGTAATGCAAATAATCACTCTTTATAGCCGTGGCGAGCAGAAAAGCATCACAAGCACAAAAATGTCACTTTTTTTGAGGTTGATGACAGCAACAGCAGGACAGCAGAAGACCACATGCGATTCGACTCCTATCAGCCAAGAACATTCTTCCTCTTTACAGAAAACGTCACTATAACAACAGTTACACATTTTAAATCGGTTTATGTGGCCGCGTAAGATGTTACTATAGAAACGATAACATCAGAATGAGCAAATTCTGCTCACTACAGCCAGACGTACTGTCAGAAAACCTTCTGACCAATCAGAATCGAGAATTGTGGTACAACAAGTAATAAAAGTCTGTCTTCGGTAAATATCCGCTTCAGACCACATCCAGATTTCCTAAATGTTGGAACATTATACGAGCTGAGATTTCGGACCAACCGGAATTTTTTCTCAGCATTGGCTTTACAGCACCGTTGTATTCCCGTAATATATGTTGTGTTTCCTTAACACTACCACATTCACAATACAGACTGATCGACTGTTACTCCGATTATGCTTCTCTGGACGTGGTTTCAGCTTCGAGTTGGACTTGGTCATGCAGCGAGGTCGTGAGCGTAATCGGGGCTTCGCGTGCCACAAAGGATCGCGCTATAGCCGCTATAGTATGGCTGTAAATTGAATATGACTGTGAAAATGTCGACTAATGGTCAAACAGATTTACGCTACTATGCTGTCAGCCATGTCATATTGTATAACGCACACCCAGTCTACTGTTAAAAAAAAAGGGAAGAAAAAGCTTCATTTGCTGCCAAGTAGCATGTTCCGTGTTGTCAATCTGTCAGGGTTGGACTTTCACGGAAAGTTCATAGAAGCTTCTAGAGCATGAGTATGACTACAAGTATGCCACCTTTTCCGTGAAGCGTGTCAGGCTCCAGACGGAGGGAAGTCACGACTCGAGTGCACTTTTTAGGGATTAGGCGTAAAGTAAAGGAGCTAATTGCCCTAATCGAGAGAGGTTAATTAGGGCATCAGTGTGTGCAAAGTGAGTAAGGGTGCTATCAAAGCAGTGCCGCCGGTGTGGTGGGGTGACACGGGCTTCACCTCTTTTGCAATTAGGGGCGCCTCTTGCCGAGGCGATAACACGGGGGTTAAATATGTGCTGCGAGTGAGAGCAGGGGGGCGTCTGAGATGAAAAAAGGAGCGAAAATGCTGAAAATTGCAGTGATTTGCTGGGGAATGTGGGGCCGTGGACAGAGCGTGTGATTTTAAGCTAGGATGTCCAGGAATTTTGATAGTTTGAGAGCCTGTGTCACATAAAACTGGTGAGATTTAGGTCAAAGACAAAACAACACAGGCAAATAAAAATCCTGACTTCTGCGAGGCTGAACTCAAGATTGTCAGGATTGTAGAAAAGTAGAGACTGTATGAAAACCCGTGTTCTGTTTTTCGTTTCGACCGCGGCTTTAAGACTGCTAGCACTCGTAGCTATAATAAACTTAATAAAAATAATCTAGCATCATTGTGCTCACTTGAAGAGAAGCGTGGCCCGACAGTGGTATTGTCTCGCAGTTACATTTGTAAAAATTGGTGCTAAACAGCTAGGTTAGGCCGAGGGGTGGGGTTAGTGGTTGAGGGGCGTGGCTAGCAGTCATAGCTTTTGTTACAGCCTCAAATACTGTAGATTTTGTACCAATAAAGTTGTAAATAAAGCTACAACATTTACATCAGGCAAAATCTTAGGAAATCAATCAAATGTTAGAAATTGTAGAAGATTTGTGAAGGGGCGGGGCTCAGGGGTGGGGTTAGCACTCATAGCTGCAATTACAACTTGGCATGAAATCCAATGTAATGACACCCACCCTTCCCCAGCACCTCAGCCCCGCCCCTTCAGGAATCGTCTACAATTCTACAAGTATTAGCCGAATGTAAATGTTAAATGGCTAAGTTTAATTTTAAGGGTGGAGCTAAAGCTTGTAGCTTTTGTCACAGCCTCATTAGCATGAAATCTCTTTCTTTTTTGGAACGAATCTGAATTTCGCCTCACATCAGGTTGCTTCGACATGCCTGGAGGCCATCAGCCCCTTTCCAAATGGCAAACGCTCCCAATTAACAACATGAGACAGATGCGTGTGGATAAACACGTCTCGGCCTCCCCCCCCCATCCCCACACGCATGCACACACACGTACACACCCACACACACACACACTTTTTTTCCTTCCAGTACTTTATCTCAGTCTAAAGGAGGTGTGTGAAATGTGCAAACCCTCATCTCATCTTGAGGAGCGCGTGTGAGAGGCGAGAGGTGTGGACGCCGGAGCTGACAGTGAGAGATTTGTGAAATTTGTGAAAGAGGCTTTGCGACTTCCTGCCCTGGGCCCCCATGTGGAGGCAGGCTGCCATCACAAACAATCGCTCGGGAAATCGCTCTCGGGGAATTCGCGCCGTCACGCTCCGCCGTGATTCATCGCTGAACTTAAATAAAATCGCTGCGGCCGCTTTCCAAAAGCTACATTCCGAGCAGGACGATAGCTTTTATAATCTTCAATCATAATCCAGACACTGTTACTTAAAAAAAAAAAAAAAAAGTTCGGCTCCGCCCTGAGTCATTTCATTTGCAGTTGTTGTTGTTGAAAATAAATCGCTGCCGTCCACAGTTTTGTATCCAGAATAAACATATAAATATTATGTAAGGAATTAAACACACGGTGGCACGCTGTTTCGGGAAAATAATCAACGACAGCATGACGTCATGAAACGCCGTTGCTGTTATTGTTTATTTTCCTATACCAGTACATGTCAGTTTGTCATGTTACCGAGAAACCAGGAAGTGTCAACTCCTCTGTCCTGAAGATTTCAGAAAGCTTTACAACTCTACCTCGGACCGCTACGAAGCACTGACACTGGAGACTCCTTCCATAAATGTTAAATAAACATCTCCTTACAGAAATCACCACAGTAACAATTAAACACGTTTTTATTTTTAAATCTGTTTATACGGAGCGTCCGGCGTACACGTGGATACTATAGAAACAATAACGTATTCAACAATTTGCGCAGGATTTAGCTATTTGTGCTAATACCGAAATTTGGGTAGCTATAATAAGCTAATAATAGCTATCACTGGTTCGCAAACTAAAGTCGGTTTAGTTTTGCTCATGTACGATTTAAATTATGTATAGACAAAAGCATAAATGTAAGCAAAATATGGCCCTTTTTTTTTTAATGAATGTGAACACTCAATCACATTACAAAAAAATTGGCACCCCCACAACTTTTTGTCACTTATATAACCTAGCGAAGGAGAGCAGAATCATACTATCTAGTATCATTACCCATTCTAATTATTAGCATTTTCCATAAGTGCTAGCAGTGTATTCACTTGTAGTAATAAGCCTTAATTGATATCAAAATGTCTGTGATAATTTTACAATCTCTTCTAACAGGGAAAAAAAATAATGGCACCCATAACAGTTTGAGTAATTTCAGACCGAAGATATATTTTCTGCAATAATAATTATTTCATTTTTCTGGGGGAAAAAAAAATTAGCTGCTAAAAGAAATTTCTAGTAAATTTTACCAGTTGCTAGTGTTAATGACAATAATAGATTAGCAACATTATATTCATTAGCATTTTGAATGCAGGCTAATAGTGGACATTAATATATAATGTGAGAATCTTATAACCTCTAGCACACCAGCTCAAACATTTGCCATTTCCAAAAATACAGTACATTAAACAGTTTTAAAACTGGTAATAAGTCTGCGTGAGGATGAATCATTGCTTTATCGTCTCGCGTCACATCTGCGGCCTGTCGCTAAATCACGCGGGAGCGAAAGTCAGAATAAACACACGATGTCTACACGCATGACGGATGAATTATGCAGATGCTGTTTTGTCTCAACTTTTCTTTTTTCCGCCCTTAAACGTCCTGCGCTGTTGAGCCCGCGAGGCGTTTCAAATGAAACAACATGTTTTTCGGATCATCTCTGTACTCGGTTATTAACGTGAAATGATCAGCTCCGTGTCTCTCCCCGTTTTCCTCGAGGGGCCACCGAACAGATTCGAAGGGAAAAAAAAAAAGGAGGAAAAAGTGCTCTGGGTGATTTGACGTCCCTCAGGAGGACAAGCGGAAAAAAAAAACAACGGCGTCGCCAATCTGACCGCGAGCGAAACGCACACCGGTGCTGAGACACACCGTGCTCCGTCCCCGCTCTCCTCTGAATTCAGACAAAGAGTTTTAATAAGACGCTACGCTCGGCCTGAAACTCTAAACTTTCCTTTTTGAATCTAATAATAATTTTATATAAGTATATTATTAGATTAGGTAACACTTTACATTAAAGTTTCCTTAACTAACATTAATAATGCATTATCTATACACAAAGTATAAACGTCGGTGTTAATACGCTGCACGTAATGTTAACAAATGAACAAAATAAGCACAGCGACATATTAATGAATGTTTGTTGAAATATTAATGAAATTCACCTTCATTAGTGTTTAATCTATCCACGACTAAAACACTCGGTGTTGTGCTGTGATAGGAAAATAATCAGCAGCGGGTTGGTGTGATGAAGCGGAGCTCCTGTACCAACCCCGAAGATGATGATTTTCCAGTAACAGCATGTCTGGAGCATGCTCCTCTTACACCACATTATTTAATTTAATTATTTATTAAAGCATAAAATGTCCTACATTTTTATCCATTTATAGTTACGTTTTAACGTTGGGGAGGGTACGGAGAACACGTCGTGTTCTCATAGAGGCTACAAGCAGTCGTTCGCTCATCAGTCTGTCTTTTATTTCTCTTTCTTGAAGTTAATAAAGAAAGAAAGAAAGAAAGAAAGCCATGTTAGGAAATCCCCATATGAAATTAACGTCTGTTTGATGATATGGTTCATGCTATCGTTTGATTTATTTATTGACTCATTCTGTATCATTTTGTTTGGTCGGTGGCACTAATAATTAATACTACTACTACTACTAATAATAATAATTGCGAAGAGGAAGGCCAAAGAGGAGGTATATGGAGGTAATAAATGAGGAGATGAAGCTAGTGGGTGCNGATAGGGATAGGTGGAGAGTGATGATTCGCTGTGGAGACCCCTGAAGGGAAAAGCCAAAAGAAGAAGAAGAAGACTAGTACTAATAATAATTAATAATAACATTAATAAAAGAACTTTGGGGTGCAACAACTTTTGAGCAGCAGTGAATATTAGAAAGAAATAAAGAAATTCATTTCATTTATGTGGAAATGAAAGTATATCCTGNTCTCTCTCTCTCTCTCACACACACACACACACACACACACACACACACACACACACACACACACACACACACACACGAGACACACTGAGTACTGCTGTAATTTCTAGCACCATGAGCTGCAGCCGCCGGCTCTGTTCCGAGTGTGTGCTCACACTCCGTCCCTGTCCCTCGCTCAGTGTGTAGCAGTGTGCTCCTGTCTCCATCTCAACGTGAATCACAGAGACGAAGCAGAATGAAACATCTAAACAGACGTTACACACTTTGTTATATATAGAAGAAGATTAATCAAAAGGTAGCCCTATGATACAGGTTCATATGGATACGTTATCGTTTCTATACACGCGCATAAACGTATTAGAAAACGTCTTTCATTATTCACATTTTTAGAAGTCTTGTGGCCCAAGCATCACATAGGTTATTAATTATAATAACACCCGATAGACGCTTGGTGAAGTTTCTAGAGAAATCCAAGGTGTTGTGTTAATGAGTGGCTGCTGTCCTGGGGCAGATGAATGGTTTAAAGGAAATAAAGCTATAAATTATATTACAAAATGTTTTATTATATAAAGTTTTGTAAAATAATTTTTTTTAAAAAAAACCTTCTGCCTCAGTAAAGTACAGACACAAATGTGAAACGTGTTATGCGCCTAATATGAGCATTGATTCTGAGAACAGTAAGTTTTTGTCACTCTTGTCATTTTAGTAATTATCGTCGGCCATCTTAGGATGATTGTAATATTCCACAATTTGCCAGACAAACACCAGTTTGCTAGGATTTATCCATTTATGGATGTTTTCCCCATTCCCGTTGAGAGCATCCACTTGAAAATGTCTGAATTCTTGACCGCATTGACCTGCTACAACCTCTAAAAGTGTTAAAATATTCTCTTTTGTATCTCCTAGATCTCATTTTATAGAGCATGTCCTTTGTACACCTAGCCGTGCTACATTATGTGCTGCGTATTATGCACATTATCCAATGTTAGAAATGCTAACAAGGCTACCATGGCCTCATAACTGTTCACAGAACTAGCGTGTGGTTCAAGAAAGTATATTTATGTTGGACTTCATAGGAACGAATGAAGATAAGACAAATACTAGCTCCAAATTCGACGCTAACCCTAAACTTCATGCTAACATTATCTGTTAATGTGATTAGCATATTCATGGATGTGAGATTACTGTGTAAATAGAGAAAAATGAAAAGAAAACGCCCATTTCCTCAATATTCGATCAGTAAATGTACCTCGCTAGCTTTAAGATGTTGTATCAGCTAGCTAGCTAGCTAAGAGCAAAACCTGACGATTGAGGTTAACTTGTAAGCTGCAAAGTTGAAGTAATGCTTCTAAAATGTCTTCTGATTTTTAATTTAGAATTTTTCTTTAAAAGTGTGTGCTAGCGTTTGTGTGATCCAGCGACGAGTGTAGCTAAGCTGTGCTAGCTCATCACATTCACTACAGAGTTATGGGCTAAATCTGATCTTTTTGGATAACTCCGTGTTTCCTGGGCTCATGAAAATCACAAAAACATGTTCTGCGCTCACCCCTCCATCCCGATCTGACCCCGTCACCCCCTCATCGCTCCAGGCTTTAGGGATTGCGATGAGTTGAATATGATTTTTGGCAGGAGCCTGTGGAAAAATGTCAGATGGCAGAAAAAAAAAGAAAAAAAGACGCCTGCGCTCAGGAAGTTCATCATGTTTAATGACAGACTGAGAATGAGCAGTTTGAGGATGTCATATAAGGTTACCCCAAACACACTCACACACACAGATACACACCAACCACTGCCAAAAATCCTGAAAAATCAGGTTTGACTAGTACATTGTTTCCTGTCGAGGGTAACAGCTAAAACAACACAAAGAGGAAAAAATGGTCAATTGTATGGTGTTTATAATACACTTGAGGAATCATATTTGACCTATACAAAGATACTGGAAAGAAAAACACAAATTATCTAGTCAGTGATTTAGCAATTTAGTTGCTAGCCCCTAATCCCTAACCCTAAAGCCTAATTTTAAAGTTTCAGTCAGGCCAAAAAGGAAATGGACACTATGTTGTTGATCTTGATCTACGTTGTTGAACTTGATCTATAAAAATGGACAAGACCTCACAGAACTAAAAAAAAACAGCCGCAGCTCCGTCTTTAATCAGATCACGCAGTTTGGTGTCAGATTGTAGCCTAACCCAACGTCGCAGACTAACCCAACGTCAGAGACTAACCCAACGCCACAGACTAACCCAACGCCAGAGACTAACCCAACACCGCAGACTAACACAACGCCGCAGACTAACCCAACGTCGCAGACTAACCCAAAGTCAGAGACTAACCCAACGCCACAGACTAACCCAACGTCAGAGACTAACCCAATGCCGCAGACTAACGCAACACCACAGACTAACCCAACGCCAGAGACTAACCCAACGCCGCAGACTAACCCAACGCCACAGACTAACGCAACATCAGGACTAACCCAACGCCACAGACTAACCAAACACCGCAGACTAACCCAACGCCAGAGACTAACCCAACGCCAGAGACTAACCCAACGCCAGAGACTAACCCAATGCCGCAGACTAACCCAACGCCAGAGACTAACCCAACGCCGCAGACTAACCCAACGCCGCAGACTAACCCAACACCACAGACTAACCCAACACCACAGACTAACGCAACATCAGGACTAACCCAACGCCACAGACTAACCCAACGCCACAGACTAACCCAACACTGCAGACTAACCCAACGCCAGAGACTAACCCAACGCCGCAGACTAACCCAAAGCCGCAGACTAACCCAAAGCCGCAGACTAACCCAATACCACAGACTAACCCAACATCAGAGACTAACCCAACGCCGCAGACTAACCCAACAACACAGACTAACGCAACGTCAGAGACTAACCCAAAGCCACAGACTAACCCAACACCGCAGACTAACCCAACAACACAGACTAACGCAACGTCAGAGACTAACCCAAAGCCGCAGACTAACCCGACGCCGCAGACTAACCCAACGTTGCAAGCAACAAATTTCTCATTTCGCCTGTAGTTTGACTCCTGTCTGCTACAAAGGGAACTAATTACAGGTTGTGAGTGGGGAACTAAAGCAACTTTGGACTTCATACACCATAGGATTGCTCCCAGGAATTGTTCAAGCCAATTGTTTGGATTTGTTTAACAGGGCCGTAGCTAATCATGGTGGCTTAGTGGTTAGCATGTTTGGGTTGGGGTTCAAATCCTTCCTCCTCCCTGTTTGCATGTTCTCTCTGTACTTCGGGGGTCTCTTCCCCCGGTCAAAAGACACGTGTTGTAGGCTGATTGGCATTTCTTAATTGTCTATAGTGTATGATTGTGCCTTGTGGTGGGTAGGTGTTTGGGTTTCCTCTGGCTTCTCCAGTTTTCTTCCACCTCCGGGAAAAACACACCAGTAGGTGGCCGGGCTAAGAGAAGATAAGTCCTGCTGAGCAAAAGATAAACTTGTAGAATTGTTTGGATCAGCAGGTGAAACACTAACAAGGCATTAGGAATCATAGAAATTGCACCCAGTTAGTGGAAAAATGGGCTAAAATGAACAAGAAGGTGATTAGTGGTGCCATCTTTACCTGACTGGCATAACCAAGTATTAAAATAGAAATATGACATACGACTTATAGATATATAGCTATAATGTCAATACAGTGTACAATTGCATTACTGTTATATCAGAAGAGATCACGAAACAAAACAAGCAAACGCTGGCTGTCAAACTGTTTTACTGTGATTGTGAATGGAGTGTTGCGTTATCAAAAGTTCATCTGATTCCCATCCATGGAGCAATTACTGCATGATCTAAATCGGGCCTGATAATGAGCCGCATGAGGGAACAGCCACAATTCCACAATTTCCACTTCAGCAAGGTCACACTTGCCGTTTTAGTTTTTTTTTTTTCTTTCTTTCTTCCGAACATTCAATACACCGCAGCTATTGTGAGAAAAGACTTTGAGACATACGTCTTTTACCCTTTAAATAACCAAACGCATCACTAGCTCATCTGCTAACATGTGGAAACGATTTATCTGCTCATAATCAATCTCAGGGTTCCAGCAGGAAACGGATCTGGTGTCAAATATATAATGCGTTTGTGATGAGAGCTGTGTGTATTCGAGATTAAGAGTTGTGTTTTTCGTTATAAATCAAACTATTATTCATATGCTGTCTCTCTCTTTCTCTCTCTCACACACACACACACACCTTCTAGACACAGCTCAGTTTTAGTATTTAACCAGCAGAGGTTGCTGTATTGCACTATACACAACAAACACATTCATATATGCACACAGGTTGGGTCTCCTGTCTCTCTCACACACACACACACACACACACACACACACACACACCGCAGTGGACTATGGGCACGATTTTTATTATATTATTATTATATACTTATTTTTATTAGTCGCCCAGTAAATCAGGAAATCACTACTTTTATTTTTTGAGTTGTGGGTACAATGGGCTCCATTTATCAAGCTGGATACGAACGGATTTACACACTGTCCATCTCTAACGTGTGTGTGATTATCACGTATACACTTTTTCACAGAACTGAAAACCTGTTTGCCCAGAACTCACTTTATAATGGACGTCTAAGCGCAGTTGATGACTCCACCAATAAATTGTTAAAATAGCCGAATATGTAACGCAAATTCAACCCTACAGCCATTACACTTGAAGAATAATGTTGTTATTATGAGAGAGACATGAGAGAAAATCTTAGAGAAGCTCTTCTTGTGGAGTTTTATCCAGCTTTTCATCGCTAAAGCAATGAAAAGTAGTTCCGGTTACGTTCTGTGGTGTCCGTGCACCCTTAGTTCCATAAACCGGCAATACTTGATAAACCATAACAACACATTCTCTGAAAAAGTAGTTCCAAATTACAATACAATACAAACACATTTACAAACACTTTAAGTATACACGAAGGTGTACAAGCATATGTTTTTGCATTAAATTTATTGAAAGAATTCACTTCCAGTTCTATTTTTTCCTCATCATGAGAAGAAATTTACGAGCTTTATTCAAGAAATAACAAACGATTTAAACGTTTTAACAACACAAATGCCTTCAAAGGTACAATGCTAAAATGTGCTAACCCTCTGTGCTAGTCTAGCTAGCTAACCTAGCTAATATCATTGACAAACTAAGTAGTGGCTACTGTTAAACAAACAAATAAAGAGCTGAGAAATTCACTTGAAAGCTGAAATCCCATTCAAGGCAAAGCAAGAAAGTTCACTAGCAGATATCTCGCTAGCTAACTTAGCTAATGTTAACACCAAGCTAAATATTTATTGTACTGCTAAATAAATAAATTGCTAAGGACTTCATGAGGCAAATCATGACTCAAAAACTGAAATTCTATAAAAAAAAAAAATGTTTACAGCAAAGCATGCTACATCACTAGCAGTTATTTACCTAGCTAACTTAGCTAAAGTTTGTAATAAGCTAAATATTTACGATCCTGTTAAGTAAATAAATCACTGAGAATTTCATGATGCAAATCAGGACTCTGGTACTAAAAACACATTCATGTCATAAATTCTAGCTAGTTTAATAGTATCCCTTCTTAGTTTACTAGCTAGCTAACTTTGTTTATGTCAGTTAATGAACCAAATAGTTTGATTAATCACTGATAAATTGAAAAAACAAGACACAAAATACAAAAATTTGGGGGGAAAATGTGAGCTAGTTTAATAAGAATTAGCAAGCCAGGCTGCTAGTTAGCTTGGCTAATGTATGTGACAAAATAATTTTGATTTGTTATGCTATATTTGGGCAATGTTTAATTAATAATTGAAAATGTGATGAGACTGAGATACTGAAATCCCTCTCATGTAAACCGGCTAGCTAAGTTAGCTAATCAGCTAATGGAAATTACAAACAAAATATTGTGTTTTTTTTTTTCTTTGTTTTGCTATACTTTGTCAGGTTTGGCTACTGTTGAAGTAATTACTGAGAACATAAATGAATTATGGTTAACGTAATTCATCAGTAAGATGGTTAAAGTTGGCACTAGCAGCTAGCTAACTGGCTAGCTAAATTAGCTAATGTTAATGATACATATAAGAGGGCAGGAGGACATGAGAAAGTGCCCAAATTATGTATTTATGTATGTTCATATATAAACAGTAGCTCCTGGTAGTTTTTAATTTGATATTTTTATTGATTTGATTCCTTCGAGACATTCAGGTGATATTTGTTGATTTGATAACTTGTTGATCTGTGTGCTAATCTCCTCAGGATAGCTAATGCGCTAATCCTCGGGCAGAAATGATAAAACAGCCGCAGTTCCTCAAGCCATTAGCATCCAGGCCCATCCGCGCTAATGAAGTGTCATTAACTAGCGCTAGGCTGCTTTCTCTGGGTTTTTCGGAGCCTGGCACTCAGAACCGGCCAGGTGGCAGCTGGGTCTTCACGGGTGCCGTTAGCGTAGCATAAAAAGGTAGAGGAGTAAAAAAAAGGAAAAAAAAGCTTGGCTGAAGAACCTCGATCTCTCAGTTTTTCTTCGTAACAGCAGTCGGGAGACGCAGAGCGTTTGGCATCGTCGTGACAAACGCTGATTCTCACAGCTCGGCACTTTTTTAGTTTTTTATTACTCTACACCTAAGACGCATAAACTCCTCTTTTTACTACTTTTTATCTTACTTTTTGTTCCGATTGTCTTGTTGTTTTCCTGAATGTCTGGTTAGATCTTTCTGGAACATGGAGCTAATGCTAATTTAATATGTTATATGTTATGGGCTAGTAAGCTGTTAGCATTTAGCACACACAGTCTGACACAGTCTCAGTTAACATTGATATTTTCTCAGTGATTTATTTGGCAGTAGCTTTTCTCTCTCTCTCTCTCTCTCTCTCTCTCCTCTTCTATTTCATCAGGTCTCTCTCTTCTGCTTCTCTATTCCTCTTTCCTCTCTCTCTCTCTCTCTCTCTCTCTCTCTCTCTCTATCTATCTTTTTGTCCAGTCATTCTCTTATTTTCTCCATGTATTCTCTTCTCTTTTGTCCTGTCTCGCTTTCTTCTTATGTCCTCTGTCTTTTTTCCTTCTGTCTCTTCCTTCCGTTTTCTTCTCTTTCATGTCTTTTCTTCATTCCTTTCATTATATCTCTCTCCCTTTCCTCCATTCTGCTTCTCTGTTCCTCTTTCCTGTCTCGCTCCACCTTTTTTGTCTTGTTTTTTTTGTCTTTCTTCCCCATTTTCTACCCTTTTCTGTCTCTATCACGTTCTCTTCTTATTTTTTTTTTTGTTCTCTGTCTCTTTTCTGTATCTTCTTTTTCTTCTCTTCTCCATTTTTGTCCTGTTCTCCTTCCTTCTTTTCCCTTCCCTCACTTTGCCTTTGTCATGTCTCCATTTCTGTTGTCTCTTAATTTCCTTCTATTCTCATTCTTTCAAAAAAAGAAAAAATCTTCTGCTTTTCTATTCCTTTGTCCTCTCTCTCTCTCTCTGTCTTTCTCTCCATCTTATCCTTTGTCATATTTCTCCCACCTTTCCAGCTTCTGTCTCTCCATATCAGTCTTATTTTTTCAATTTTGTCCTATCTGTCTTCCTTCTGTCTCATCCTTTCCTTGCTTTTTCTTTCTTCTTGTCTCCCTTCCCTCTCATCTGCTTTTCTGCTCCCTTTTCTTCTCTCTCTACCTTTTTTGTCCTGTCCTTTTATCTGTCTTCCTCCATCTTTCTCCCTTTGTTCTGTCTCTCTCTATCAGTCGCCCTTCTCCTTCATTTTTGTCCTTCTTTCCTTCCTTCCTTTCTTTTGTCCAGTTTTCCATCTGTTTCTTCCCGACTCTCCTTTTCCTTTTGCTCTGTCCCTCTTCTTTCCACCTCTTTCCTTTTCCTTCTGTCCTGCCTCTTTCTTTTGCTGCTCTCTCTTCCATCCATATTTCTCTCTATCTCTCATTTTTCTTCTGTCCTCTCTCGTCAACCTCTTACATCCTGCCTTTCTCTCTTCCCTCTCTTCTTCCCAGGTATTGAATTGTACTGAATTGAAAGTTTGCGGTGATTCAGGATTAAATGTTCACCTGTTGCTTTGCGAGTAAAGCCAGAGTGAGCACGGTGTGGGGCAACATGCTAAACTGGTAGCCTTACACTTCCGTGAATTTAGCAACATCAGCATTGGAGCTCATAAATAACTTTAAATATTCTCGTCTTAAGTCTTTAAAATCTTATAGAACATGCTTTAGAAGAACTGCCATAAAGACATTTTCTAGAAGTTTCCTCACAAAACAGCAAATAGATATCATGATGTCCTGAAAACAACGCGTTGGACAATTATCATGCCACGAATTTATCACACTGTTCCAACATAAAAAAAAAAAAAACAAAAAGAAAAAAAAACAAGACTGATGCTAGGATGGAGGACAGGACGGAGCCCGGGGGCCGGACATAAGACATGAGTGAAAGAAGCGCTGATGGTATCAATTAATACCAATAAAGACCTTAAGTGACAACACGGAGAGGCATTAGGGCCGACAAAGCGGCGCTGCTTTGTTCCAGCGAGGCGCCAGCTGCCGAGTAGCGGGCACCGAGGACGGCGTTTCCGTGCCAACGGGCCACGGATGGCGCGAGGCGACGGGCGCAGGACGGCGCCTGGGCTCCCTGCGCGAGTTCAGTATTAATGAGGCGACAGCTCGGCCCTGCTTCCGTATTCATTAGGCATCTGGGCCAGCAGATGTGAAGTGCCGCCTCAAGACGAATAAAAAATGACTCCCCATCTGGAGTCCCTAAACTGGAAAAGACGAGTGCGAGCGAGCGCTTCTTTTTCACACCCACTCACACACTCTTTCCCTGTTGTCTCTTGCGCGTCGTGTCTTTTGACTGTCAAAGTTGTGCCTTTTGATTGAGCGGGAACATGTACACGTCTGATTCGGTATTAATGCTGTAGCACTGACGTGTTCTGAGGACTTAAAGAGGAAGTGTTTGTCGGATGGAACGATTTAATACATGGATGACATTTTTGCATTCAACTTTAAGGAGGTTAGAAGAGTAAAAATGACCTCCACAACTGTACAACTCTACAACTGTACAACTCTTTCTGCTCCAGGACGTACCAAAATAATGTCCTACTTGTGTATATGATAATCTATAATAATCCAGCGTGTAAAGACAGCATTACAGGGATACTCAGATGTTTTTCAACATCGTCTCTATCTTCCAAGTTCTGTAGCATATATGTGATTACAACAGACATACACTTAAAATTTTTTACCTGTAAAAATTTACCTGTAGCGACAAAAGAAAAGAAATCCTGTTTATATAAACTATTTTACTCCAAACTCAATTATACATCTAAGGCCAGCTGTAACATATAAAATAATGTAACATAAAATAAACATTTTTGAATGCTCTTACGAATTATTTCTTCAAAGACATTTGCTCTAAATCAGTTCTCATCACATATTTAGAGATGGAACTACTTTTTCAGGGGGAAGAATCTCTCGTTTTTGTACATCAACATGACAAAACCGCCAGCGAAGTGTAAACAGAACTGCTCTTTAACATGTTTTCTGTCATATTTGTTTCGTTCTCCCACTTTGAGTGTTGATGTTTAACAGTCCTGTCAAATATTTTATACATTTATTAGCAGGATTTAAACAACTGCCTTTCATTTCATTTCAGATAAGTCGTTTGTCTGTTCTTTTCGCAGCACATGGAGAAGTGTTGATTTTTTTTTTTTCGCACAGTACACTGTTGCTCCATTCCACCGGAGGAATGGAAATCGACTTATCGGACATTTTCAATCAGTATAAACAAATGAATTATTATATGGCCAGGAGAATAAGATTAGTCAGGACACTGTTGGGTTTCTGTGTGTAGAGTATCGTGACTCTGAGTGGAGTGATGGGAAAGGGGGAGGGGTGTGAGCCCCCTGCTGGGCAAACAGTTCACACCTCTGCACACTAACGCTGGTACAGAGATACAACGGACAGCACGACTAAAGCTTTTTTGATAGTAAAACATTGTATACAACTTCCACAATAACATTAAAACATTCAAACCTAGTAGGCTAGGTAAAAAAAACAACTTACAGAAAAACTGCAAACTCTAAAAGCCCTGAGTGTCTACATTCATATGAGGCATTAATTACTAGCGTGGAGTGTGACATCATACATCGAAACGGGCGCAAATTCCATTTTTTTGGTTTCTGGTGAAAAGGAGTTCATCTGTACTACAGATTTTTTTTTAAAAAAGTGGCTTTTGACGCATGTTTCACACCAAAATTCTTTAAATATATGTTTAAAGAAACATTGACCTTAATCCGACTAAAGGGTAATGAAAGAAATAAAACACCTGCCGAAAGCCAAAAAAGAAAGAAGAGTTTAGTTTATTAAGCTTCCCGTCTCTGATTATATCCCAAGCTTGAGCGTGAACGTTTATTTCATCTATAAAGCAGGTTTCCTCGTCTCAGTCCTGTTCGTTTAATCCGTCTTCAAGAAGCCTTCGAGTTTTCACCGTTTTCCCTCAAAAGATTTGATATGCGGCGCGACTCGGTGGCGTTCCTTTCCATTTCATTTTACTCTGGATAATTGAATGGGGTGATATTACACTTCCCGACTTTCTGACAGATCACGAAAAGGTGGTGAACTTCAGCAGCTTCGGCTGATGAGCGTACTCTCAGAAGGTGTTTTGTTTTTCCCGTCATTACGCTCATTATTCAAACGAGTCAGATTTGTTTGACACGGACGAGATTTAAATAAAGATAAATAAAGATACAGTCGGGTTTATTTATAAAGCATCAGGGGGAAAATGTATAGCGTCACGTGACACACAGTACAGCGATAAAGCTGGGAGGAAGTCTGTGTGTTGTGTTGTGTTGTGTTGTGTAGCATGCTAATATTGTAGCATGCTAAAAATGTCACGTGTACTGAAAGGACAGTATACAATATTTCACCCTTAAAGTCGTATGTGTACGTCATACGCCAATTTAGATACATCAAATCATCACACCTCAACTTTAGGCATGAAAGAAGTGTGCCAACAGGTGACAGGCAGGAGCTGAGAGTCCATTGGCTGAGTGAGCCTTGTTTTGAAAGACATTTTGCACAGTTTGAGCCTTAACTTAACAAATTTTGTCGACGATTGGTCTGGTCTTTCATTTCCAGCTGAGTAATAATAATAATAAGTCATATTCATAATTCATTAATTAAAGTTGACTCTTAATGTTTGTTAATTTATTAGTAAGGATTAGTAAACGTGCTATTTATGCAATTTGTGCAAAAATACATTTAAAAAAATACAAATGCTTTCCAGTGATTAAGTATTATTTAAATTAAAGCTTTATTATACAGTTTTTGATCTTTAAAAAAAATATTATACTATGTAAAATGTATTTTAAACATTATACAGTAATTATTCATTATCATTAAGCTTTAATTAAACAATTCCATGCTCATATATGGTTTATTATTGAACTATAGATGAAATGAAATAAATTTTCTTTATTATAAATTATATACACATGAATATTATTACATTATATAAAAAAATTAAACTTTAAAATAAGAAATATTTATTAAATGATGATTAAGATTTCATTAGTAAAGTAGTATTACTTAAACAATTGTGTTTGGTTTGACCTTAAATTAAACTCCATTAAGCTTTAATAAAATTTTAATAAATTTTTTTTTTCTTTGGAATTTTGGAATATCGCTTGTCCCTAAGACTCGAACTGAGAATTCCTGTTTTTATTTTTTTGTTGTTGTTTTTTTTTTTAATTGTTAAATTAACAATTTAAATGCGTTTATTACGTCTTAAATATAAGAAACCTTTGGAGAGCTTTTAGAAGCTATTTTTAATTTTTTTTTAAAATTAATTTATTACTCAAACATATATTAAAGTTCCACTGTATGTATACAGCTTTATATTATATAGCAGAATATATAAAAAAAATAATTATAGTGAAACTAAAGAAGAAAACATTTTCTTTTGAACGTGTCCTGACCGAATAAATTTGAGGTTAAGGTGAAAATTCTATACAAATATTTTGGCAAATTATTCCTTCGATCAGTATAAAATCTAATTTGCGAGATTAAGGAGTGAAATTCTGTCAAATGAAGGCGAATGGCACTTCAGCGCCCGATCCGCGTTCTGTCCTTTTGGCCTTTCTTCATTTTCCTAATAAGGCCTCCAATTAAAAGGCTCATTTCCTCTCATCTGCTTCCCGAGTCGTTTTTTTTTTTTTTTTCTTTCTTTCTGCACGCGCTCCAGAGCTCAGAGCTTAGCTCGCTGATCTTGGCTGGATTCCTCAGAACTGTGAAGGTCACCAGTGGACTGCATCTGAGTGCACACACACACACACACACACACACACACACGCGCCTGTGTGTTCCCACAGCCTCAGCCTGGGCTTGATAAGGATCATTAGCAGCAAAGGAAACAAGACTATTTCAAAAAATGACCAAAATAAGTAAAATTTAACCATGAGTGGAAATATGCCTTATGAATTTCACATGTGAATAATCACATGGCTCACATGGAAAATGTGTTATTTTTAGGCAGAATATTTTTTATTTAGTTATTTTTTTCACATTAGTTTATTTGCACACGATTCATTTTTTTCACGTGATTTTTTTCACAATTTATTTATTTCATTTATTTATTTCCTGATGTAATTGTTTTTCCATGATTCAGATATTTTTCACGTGACTTTTTCACTCGATTCGTTTATTTTCACGATTCATTTTCCACCTGATTCATTTTCCACCTGATTCCTTTTTCACACGTGCTGTTTGCACACGATTTATACGTGACGTTATACGTGACTTATATGAACTCAATAACTTAAAACCCCCAGAATGACCTTGTAAACTTTGTCTAACTTTTGTCGTTCTGCGTGTGAAACGTGGCCTTAGCCTATAACATGACAGATTCGGATACTCCAATAATAATCACGTTACCTTTCCATGTAAAACTTCCATTTCACACAAATTTCTAATTACAGTTTTAATGCGAGTTGCAAATGGAGCCTTAATTATTGTTCTATTTTTATTGACTGTTTTCTTATTTCTAAGCATGAGAAGGGTTTTCACACTCCTTAAGATAAAGGATTATTCTGTATAATCCTTTTCACGTTTTTGACATCACGACATACAAAAACCTGGTAGTAGCGATTCGTTTTAAAAGCAAATTTTTTTGCAAGAGTCATTCCACATTCCACGCTGGTCATCCATCACTCTCTCATGGCCACGAGGTGCGATTAAAAATGCACAGGCACGCTGCCGGAACAATGCAGTAATGATTGAGTGAATAAAAACAGACATCTCAGCTGATATCTCATCATGCTGGGCTGGTGTGTGTGTGTGTGTGTGTGTGTGTGTGTGCATGTTAGGTCAGATCGGTGTGAGAACCCTGCAGGCGATTTATTTCACTCACACACACCTCTCGCTCCCTCTCGCTGTCGTTCTCTTTAGATGAAGAGTAATGACATGATGCTTTGGCCAGACTCTCCAGACATGGAGACATCAGGATCATGCCACATTGCCATACACACACACACACACACACACACACACACACACACACACACACACGAGAGCTGACTCAGCAATAAACTCGCTCATGTCTGTATATTATTTATTTAAATAGTAGCAAACACATGTCAAACAGCCCAGAGTTAATTATAAGGCTGCCAAGTTGGATAGCAAGAGAACATCATCCCCACAGTGAAGCATGGTGGTGGGAGCACCATGCTGAAAGTTACTCCTGGTTGCTTCTCTGTCTAATGTTCTCCTTATCCAGCCACTGACTTCATGAACGGACTGGAGGCAGGGTCGGCAGCTGGTTGCTCCAGAACTAATTTAGGTGATTCACAGCAACGGGGTTAGTCCTCATGCAATCCCAGCTATTAATAACAATAATAAACGATTAAAAAAGTTACTATTTAACAGATAGAAGCTGATGTTCCATTGATTTGCTTGACTTTGTGGATGCAGTCCTAGTGCATATCCTAGAGGTCAAAATGGGAATTGCAACAAGCACTAATAGAAGCCTCCTGGGGCAGAATTCATGCTGCACCTTTCTCCACAAGCACTAAGATCTTGTTTTATAGCAAACCACAGAATCAATTTCTGTAAACAAAGGCAAAGTGTAAGCGCAGAAGGTGTCTTTGATGGACAGAACCATTTCTCTTGTTAGATATGTAGCGAAGATCAAGAGAGGGAGAGAGGATTTATGGAGCGGATAATGTCCATACGTCAGAAATGCGTGCGCACCACAGTGGCCAAGTTTCCCACACAAAGGCAGGGAAAAGAAGAACAAGAGTCCCTTTTTTAGAGCACAATCTCTTTTCGTTTCAGTTTTTTTTTTTGGGGGGTTTTGAGATAATTGGGCTGAACAACCTGGCAACTCTGTGGCACAATTATATGTTCCAGTTACTCGAAATATTCACTAGATAGCAGCTTATTTCATTGTACATTGCGATCGCCTCTCGACTACACTTTTTTTGACACTATGTCGTCATTAATGTTGTCCAGCCCCAATAAATTCTGTGCTCACACATGAGTGTTGTAGTTTAAGGGGGTGAATACTTATGCACAGCACGTTACATTCCATTGGAGAAATTATTAATCGACAACAAGAACCAGGTTTCAAGGAAATATTGAAATGCCCATGTAGTCAAGACAAGAAGTTCACAAAGGTGTCCATGACATTACACACGAACATGAAGACTCACACACACACACACACACACACACACACTGATCTGGGGTCAGATTTCTGCTGTGATCATGTTTTTATTATCATCTCCAAACACTGATCCCAGACCTGGAACTCTAGCTCCGCTTTTTTTTTTTTTTTTTTACGATTACCAGCCGTGATCAGGAGTCACTGACGGAAAAACGGTCTCCAATAAAACATTGATGACGTGTGGACATCGCTTGGCATGCGCCTGTTAAACAACGGGAGCTGAGTAATCCCGAATCATAAAGTGTTGACGTGTGGAATGTTGTAAGGGAACGAGAGATGAGAGCGAGAGATTGAGAGGAAGCCCTTTCAACCGGGAACATCTGGAACTTTCCGTCCACTCCAGATAGAGACAGGCAGCAGTTTGAGGAAATGAAAGCTGTCACATCTTTTATCCGGCAGCACGCTCATTACAGAGCGGGAGGGCGTGCGCAGCAGTAATTGTTTTAATTTATTTGTTTATGGGAGAAGACAGAGGGGACTGGCACATGGCACTCGCCTCCTTTTTTTCTTTTTTTTTTTTTCTTTTTTTTTTTTTTTTTATTGAGAGCATATGGAACGCATTTATCACCATTTGCAGCGATCGGGCCTAAACGATTTTATTAACTAATTTGTAACTTTACACTTTTTTAATCAAACACATGCTGCGCGCTGTAATGTTTCGGTAATGCTTGCAGGCTTTGTAAAGGGAATGTGCGGCACCCGAAGGGAAATAAAAAAAAGAAAAAAGCGGAAGAAAGTAAAAAATGACATAACACCGGGGAGAGAAAGTCGTGCTAAAGCCTGGAGATGCTAGAAGGCCTCAGCGACTCGTATCGTCATGGCGACGAAGATGATTATTACTGTATTTTGCATAATGAGGGACTTATAGAGATTTATGATGTCATCGCGAGTGTTACTTTACTGAAAGTCTAAATTCAGGGACTGTAATTATATACGTGTGTAATTTTATAAGGGAGTAACTAAGACACAGACTTGATGCTAACACACAAAAAAGTTAATGTTAACAAGTGTAACACACGTTAATGATACGTTAAGGCTCATTTATGTTAATATAAACACAATTAAGTGTGAGTACATGCACAAGTTATTTCAAGGTAATGCTAACTGTTAAATTTCTAACGATTATCTTTAGGAAATCTTCAGACAATGACAATTTAATCCTTGTTTTGTGTGGCACAACACTTGTACTTTTTATCCGTTTATTGCTACATTTAATGTTAAGGAACGTCTCTGAAACTGTTAAACAGTCTATCCTTCACTGTTAAACATATCAACCTTTTGTTTTAACTCTCTTTTGAAGTTACTAAGACAAAAAAAAAAAGTTATAGAAAACGAATCAACACCTTCTGACCAATCAGAATCCAGAATTCAGCAGCGCCGCCCATATTTACGTTCAATTGTGATTGATTACTCTTTTGTTTACTTAGGATAGTGTACGATTCACCGTGTAAAGGAAGACCGGGCAACACATAGCGCTTTGTTATGCAGCACATAGCACAAATTATGCAGATTTGGAAAACACTTGACGTGCTGTGACAGAAAGCAAGAAAACTCTTTTTTCCCTCCTTTTTTTTTTTTTTTTTTTTTTGCTAGGATAATAACCTCCACATCGATATGTGAACGAGTGCGTTATGTTATAAACGGCCTTCTCGAAAGGGGTGGCATCGTGCCAGCTCGTTTATTCCGGATCCGCACCACGTCACACGGGATTCAGAGAAACAAAAAAATAAATAAATAAAATGTAAAAAAAAAAAAACGACTGAATGAGCTTCAGCGCGATGCTCTCTGTCATATTTCTAAGATAATAATTAATGTGTTCATTGTTTATGTGTCCTAATAGACACCTAACTGGATAAAACTTATATTAATAAAGAACGCAGGCTCCGAGAACACTTCGAATACCGGGGCGTGTTGTTAATATCGATATGTAAATATCAAAGGTGCATTAAGGAGTGGCTTGCTAATGAGAACAAATCCAAATAAGCGTAATATGTCATGATGACACAGCAATGGTGGACTCGTGAATGTGCATTTTTTATCTTTTTTT
>JAKKZN010000013.1:18722534-18745043 GCA_033441825.1 Pangasius elongatus
GATAAATAGGATAAACTGGCATGAAAGCCGAGGTCTAAAGAGAGTGTTTATGAGTGTACAGGAGTCCACGATGCCCGCTGATGTCCATGTCTTTCGGTTGTCCATAAGGTCAAACAGTTTGCAAAGTATGCAGTGTTAATTTTGTTGATGAAAACTAATATGAAAAAATGTTTATCAACACCCATCTTTCCACATCAAAAATATCTGGCAAACATGGTGACGTGAATCTGAACAGAACGCCTAGAAGAACAACGTAAGCAGGTGCGTAACCTGACTCTGAATATGAGGAACTTTCCCCTCCTAAATATTGACGTAACATTTAATCTTAAATAGCTGCAAGATGCGAGGTGAGAAAGCATCACAGTGGTCGCATGCACGCTGAGAGATAGACACCAGAACTTTTTGTATGTATGCTAACACTTCGTAGAAAATTCTGTACTTATTTAGTAACATTAACCATCATTTTTATTACAGTGAAGTTATTTCACAATAAAATCTCCTAATAAAAACTTATGCTAATGTAAACTTAGGCTAATATAATACTAGCTAGCTATAACTAGCATGTTTGATGACTAAAACCACTATAATGTTATTAATGCTATTATAGAGTAACACTATTAAATGCACCCACATCTTAAAGGAGCTGCCACATGTCATAGCTGCATTAGATCTACATATCTTGGAGCTATACTACATATACATCATCTTAATGACTTATAACACACAATTCCAGCTTCAAACCTTGGGCCACACCTCCTAGCCCAGTCCAATGCTGGTGCGGAATGACACTAAGCTATGTGCTGAGAAACAAAGTGACTTGAGTAGCAATTGTTTAGACATGCAGTTTGCATAATGCTAAACTGTTAGATATAGCATCCATTACTTGTTAGCTACATTAGCCCCGTAGCTTCAGTGTAGCACTTACAGGCAAACATCGGACACCAAAGATGTTATGTCTCACATTTGGGGGGTGAAGTGGGAAATTTTGTTTTGTCTTAACCTCCTGGTAGAGGCAACTATATTTTTGACTGGTCCAACAAAATCATTCTCATGTGTTAGAATTCCTAAAAATGTGATCTGCTTGGAATATGTACTTGTCCATGTATGTTTTTGGAATCAAGACGGTTTGCTACTGCTGCCATTTCTATTTACCTCCTTATTTATTTATAACTGGCCACTTCCTGCTTTTAAAATATTCCTGATATGAGCTTCCTTGGCTGTAATTGCTTGATTTGGCTCACTCTTCTCACTCTCTCTCTCTCTCTCTCTCTCTCTCTCTCTCTCTCTCTCTCACCAGAAAGTCTTTTTCACTTTGATCTGCGAGTCTTTGCAGGCTCATTGACTGTAATGAGATCTGGAGAATCCATAAACACTGCTGGGATTTGAGCGGCAGCCGAAAAAACTCCAAGCTGGGAATCGGCTGCGTTTCACGGACGGCGTGAAACAAAATAAGGGAATCAAAAAGGGGAAAAAAGAGAAAGCTCTCAGATGAGTTGGCAAGAGTTCATGTTGCCCTCCTTTCCCACTAGAGCAAGTGTTAATTTCCCTGCAGTCTGGATTTCCAAACTGGATAAAGGGGGGAAAATTTGCAGGACGAAATTTGGCATGGAAGTTTCCGGACATTTCTGTGAGAGACCCAGAAGGACATCCCATGGTGAGAGGCGCCGTTTCTGTAATCTCTCGCCTTGACTAGCATCCAGTGTATCTTTCCTTTTCTCAAAGGGCTTCGTCCCTTTTGCTTTATCGAGGACAAATTTCAAGGGTCTGAATTTCAGAGGCCACGCTACTGGGTCAGGGTTTTTCCTGCTGCTTAAAATCTCAACAAGCCAACGGTACCTCTGAACATGACCCAGGCGTCCTCTTCAACTCGGATATCATTAATTTACAGAGGAAACATTTGGCTATCGAAACTACAGACAGGAAATCATTGCCAGGAAGTCTGTCGAAAAGATTCAGAAAGGGTTCCTAAAAATATCCCGCTCTATCAGTGATGTCCGAGTGAATTAGAGAACAGGAAGGAGTAGCAGTGAGACACTTTTTAATGAGACGACTTACTTCACTTGATTATGCAGGTGTAATTATGTTAAGTGAGACCGAGCAGTTCTGATGCAGTGTAATTGGATATGCGGAGTGTTTTTGTTAATAGATTATTCATGATCGAGTTAGAAGACGAGTCATTACTCAGTCACAGGTTGAAAAGCTGAAAAACTCTTTGCTGAACTATGAAGAGGAATTTAAAGGCCAAGCAACGTCTCTTTCAAATGTGAACAAGAGTTTGAAGTTCAAGATATTAATTCATTAATTTTCCTTCCACTTTATATTGGTAGGAGAACGTTGGACATGGAGCTGCCAGGCAGGAGGCGAAGAGGAAGGCCAAAGAGGAGGTATATGGAGGTAATAAATGAGGATANCAGAAGATAGGGATAGGTGGAGAGTGATGATTCGCTGTGGTGACCCCTGAAGGGAAAAGCCGAAAGAAGAAGAAGAATTTTCCTTCCACTTGTCTGGGTGGGGATCACAGTGGCAGCGGGCTGAGAAGGTCAGTCCAGCCTTCACTATACCTTGCCACAGATTCCAGCTCCTCTTGGAGGACCCCCAGATGTTCTGAAGCCAACTGTGATCTCTCCAGTAGGTCCTGGGTCTGCCCCGAGGTCTTCATCCAATGGTATGTGCCTGATACATCTCTAACGGGAGCCTACCAGGGGGCATCCCTGTAAGGAACCACCTCAGCTGGTTCCACACATTTGGAGGACTAGAGGATCTGGTCCAGGAATTGTCCAAGATCCAAGGATTATGACTGGATTTAGACTGACGATTAAACATAAAGATTCAACCTCACCAACCTCACCCTGCTTCACCAACACAAACCAGTTCTGTAACACTGTTCCACAGACCAAATCCATTTCCATGACTAGTGACTAGATCCAAAAGTACTTAAATATCTCCACCAGGGACAAAGGTTCAAGATTCTCTTGGAGGTGCTGATTTTCTTCCCAGCTGCTTCATGGTCAGGAGGTACACTTTGGATAGTGCCAAGGAAACATCATCTGCAAAGAATAGGGACAATGCCTCTAGCACCCCCAGACTTGACTAGCACCCCCAGACTTGACTAGCACCCCCAGATTGTTGTTTGATTTTCTTATTCAGTTTTGTGTGTGATTTGTGGAAGAAGTATTTGGCTTCCTCTGAATACACAGACTCAAACTCCAGTCTACCACCATCCAAAAGCAAAGCCCACTGCACCCAGAATCTGCTCAGAGGATAAATAAATCAGCAGCGCTCTGTGCCTTCTCTCTCTCTTTCCTCTCCCTGACACAGGCTTGTCTTAATTGAGGCTGAAAGCCGGCTTTTCTCACTGCTAATTAGTGGCTCGTGCTGTTAAATGATTTAAAAAGTCAGGCCTTATACCGGCCCTGCCGATCATCACTTATTCACACGGCGCGCACCATTTTGCGCGAACACGCTGCCTGAGGTAAATTAATTTACTCCAATTAGCAGCCGCTGTCGACACGCATCAGCTTCTCCAATGCCTTAAAACGTCGCCGCTGTTGGACAAACAAGAAAAGAAACAAGAACAAGAAAGAGTAGTTGGGTTGCTATCCAAATGCTTTTATGCCAAAATATTGCATCAGAAAAGAAACATATGAGGGAATTGGCAACACGCAAAATGTTTACACTGGCTTGAAGTAGAAAATGGTTAGTTGGTAAAACAAATCGTGATGAAGTTTGATGGAAAAGGAATGAGAGACAACATGAGAGAGAGAGAGAGAGAGAGAGAGAGAGAGAGAGTTACAAAAAAACAATGGAAAGAGAGAGTAAACGTAGGAGACCGTGAAAGAAAATCTACATAAGAGTAAAAAAATATTTATGAATATTATTTAATATTATGGAAAGTTCCTTGAATTCAGAGTCAGATTAAGCATCTGCTTAAGACCATCATTCAGATTATGCAAATTAGATGTTTGGTTGCCAGATCTTTCTTGATCTTTCTCAGACAAAGTATTTCAATAGACCACCACCTTTAACCACAAGTATATTTTGTATTTGTCAGTAAGCCAAAGAATATGGCTTCCACAGTTGTTATTCTGCATCATATAAAATAGCACTTGATCCAGCAAATGCTATTATTTTGTATTTTTTGTATAGCGTGCTCTGATGTTTAATCGTGCATACAACTTAACAAAGACAGGATATATTAAATCAAGGTCAAGAAATGCTTCAGACACCAAACCACCAAATAAAACTAAATATTTTTTTCCGTGGTTTGTAAAGGAGACTCATGGTCCCTCAATGTTTCTCTTACACTGACAGATAAGGATAAGGCTGTTATTGTGCTGTGTGCTCATGTTCCCCTAATAGATACAGTAACCTATCAGTGTGACTGTAAATTGTGGATATTTATTGCTCATTTTTGTAAAGAATTTCTCTCTTGAAACAGTATTTGGCATCCATGCATGATGGACTACCATTAGCAGGGCTTAAATCACCCAATGATTCAACTCTAACACTGATCGTATATTTAGTGCTGAAAATCTGCCCACGTTCTCCACTCTGACCCTCCACCAACCCTGATGTCTGCATTAGCACTGAATAAACCCGATGTTTTGTATCCATAGCATTCCCATTCGATCCCAGGTGCTATTGGCAGCCTGAAGACGGTTCAGTTGAGCTCACCTCGTCATTCCAGCGCCGTTCGGACGAGCCGAGCCAAAATGCAGGGCTTATTAGGGAAACGATAGCGATGCAGATATGACCTCATGCTAAGACGCTGCAGCTGGACAGCAGGTCAGGTTACAGAGAGAGGAGAAATCTGGGGAAATCAGGGCCAGAGCTGAAACTTGGGAGGAAATAATGGGAGTCACATCTTGGGTGTATTGTCAAGAAACCGTGGTGTAAAGAGTTGTTGTGTCATAACAAGTCGTCAAAGCTTTGCACTTTTGTAACCTCATGAGCAGATAGCTAATAGCCTGCTATCTAACAAAGAATTAACAATGAGTGAGATAGATTGCTATAAAAATCAACCTAAAAGCTGACTTGTAGGAATGGTGAACATATGACCTTAAGCTATTTTATAGATAAAATGGCTTATAGAAATTTGAATGCTTTTAATTATGTGATCATGGAGCTGGTTCTTGACATTCTTCCCACCCTTCTTCTCCAACAGGCCGTGTAAACACTTGAATGGGTTCCTGATGAACCTTGAGCTCTCCATCTTCTTTTTGCTGGTGCCTCTGCCCTCTTAAGGATTGAGTCTACTCCTGATTTAGTTCCCAAGTACCTTCAGTCCTTCCTGCTCTGGTGTTTTCCTCAAGGGCTTCCTATGCATCCTCCTCTCTTTTATGACCTCAGGGACTTTCATTTCTTCTCTTACTAACCTCCGTGGAAGAATTGCTTCTCCAAATTGCATATCCAAAGTTATTGACATTCCATGGAACTCTACATCCTATCTTACATCCTGCTTCTTGGTGGGCCATTGGGTTGTCTTCCTTTCATTGTGTTTGTAGTTTTTTTTTAAGCCTGGATTATACCTGCTTTTTACTACTCGGACACAAGATGGCTGTCGCACATATCCTGTGGTCGTTCGGAGCATTGCCTTTGCACGTCCTCAGAAATTAACGCTCCACAGCCACGTGTTGCAATACCAATAGTGACTAAACAACGGTTTCTCTTGCATATCAGCCTTCTGGATTTTCTATATTAGTAAATACTTTTTAACGTAAGGTCATAGTTTTCCATTCGAGATGCAGCTCATGACTGGTATTAAACATTGCTGTGCATGAAACAGTTTACACTTCAATTTTGAAACCGGAAGGACAGGGTGTTTTGAATCTGACGTGTCATATGTACGTGAATGTGATAAATCTTAGCAAGCTAGCATAATTAGTCACTGCACAGTGTCATCCTTTATTTATTTATTTATTTATTTATTTATTTAATATTAAAGAAATAGAAGTGGTTATAGCTGAAGCTGTCATGTCTCTTTCTGCATAAATATATGCATGATTTAGCAGCCAAAACAGAACTGTAAAAAAAAAAAAAAAATAGATAGATAGATAGATAGATAGATAGATAGCATTTATTGTCATTGTATTTCTACAACGAGATGAATAATAATCTACTATGAGTTTTTGCTTACATCCATGCTTCAACAAAGGAAAAAAGTATTAATCTCTGCCCATTCATTTCAAATATTATGCTTATTTTTCTAGCATCCATTAATAATCCAGTAAAATCGTATCTTCTTATTACTGATGAAATGTAAACAGTTGGTAGTGGGCTCAGACATTTAGACCCGACGATGTGTTTCTTATTAGCACTTTAACCTTTTAACAGGTGCGTAACACGAGATAGAGAATGAAACACGCACCAGTGACGGGCCACACTTCAACTCCTCCATGTAACGACCCTCATCTGGCAACCACACACACTCACACACACATACACACTCTGTTTCCAGAGATGGCTCAGTGCTGATCTTTGCCACATGTCTCAGTGTGTGCACGCTTAAATCCATGCATTGTCATGCACTCTATAAAACAGTCACTTCTAATTAGACGAGGCCAGGACACTTTTACGGCGCGACTGTAAACCATATTCTGTGTTACGACCTCGTTCTTAGGGGGCATTGAGGTTCATTGAATGTGTAAATTATAGCGTCTGCGGTTTCTGAGTCTGAGTTCACACATGGAAGTATGAAGAAAGGCTTCAGTAGTTTGTTTCAATGCTTCATTGTGGCTTCTTTGGATAGTTTCACCCTTTCTGATTGAGGAGCATTCTCTTGTAGGGTTCTGCATAAAACCTTTGAGGCTTCCCTCTGACAAATGAAGAACCCCTGAGGAACCCTCTTTCATTTAAGGGTCATTCATCTTAGTTGTTTCAGAGACAACTCTCGAATAGGTTGAAGATCCTTCAGGAAGAAAGGTATGAGTCCGTCAATAGTTCTGCTTGGAACCCTTTTTGATTGATGAGCATTATCTTGTAGGGTTCTACAAAACCCTTTAAGGCCTCCTCTAGGCAACTGAAGAATACCTAAGGGTCTAATCTATACCTCTTAGTTGTTTATGAGAATACTCTTGACAGGTTTGAGGTCCTTAAAGAAGAAAGAGATGAGTCGTTATTTATTTGTATATGTGCTTGGACCCATTTCTGCTTCATTCGCTTGTAGGATTGTACATAAAACCTTTGTGGATTCCTCCAGTCAACTTCCTCCAGTCAACCCTAAACTATTCTAAATTTAATCTTTAGGTCCTGTTTTTTTCTGAGGCAACTCTCAAAAAGCTTCAAGAACCTTTGAGAAGAAAAACATATATCCTTCATTCATTCGTTTGATAGTTCTGCTTGGAACCATTTCTGTTTCAGGAGCATCTATAGTTGGGTTCTGCATAAAACCTTTGAGGCTTCACCCAGTAACCCCTGAGGAATCCTCCCTCCTTTAAGGGTTCTTCATTGGCTCTTTAGATCCTATCAAACCCTAACAGGTTCTAGATTTAATCTTTAGTTCCTGTTTGTTTCTGAAGGGACTCTTGAAAGGGTTAGTGGTCCTTCAAGAAGAAAGAGAGAACTCTTTCATTGGTTTTTTCAATAGTTCTGCATAAAACCTTTTCTTAAAGGAACAAACATTGTCAGTAGGGTTCCACATAAAACCTTTGAACTTTCCCCTACACAAAGAACCTGTGAGGAACCGTCTTTCCTTTAAAGGTTCCTCATTAGTTCTTTAGACAGTTTTTAATCGGTACCTTCTAATTGTTTGTGATGCAACTCTTTAAAATGTCCAGGATCCTTCTAAAAGAAAAAGATGAGTCATTTTTTGGATTTTATTTTAGTTTCTGACAAAAAAAATCATCTCCTGGCAGGGTTCTACACAAAACCTTTGAGGCTTCCTCCAGGCAATGGAAGAACCCATGAGGAACCCTCTTTCTTTAAGGGTTCTTATTTCATTTTTAGATTTTTTTTTTAGATTTTCTAGCTGTTTCCTTGGAAACTCTCAAAAAAGAGATATGTCCTTAATTGGTTCTTTGGATAGTTCTTCTTGGAACCCTTTCTGATTGAGGAACATTCTTTTGTAGGGTTCTGTCTAAAACCTATTGAGGAATCACCAAGTCAAGTGAAGAACCCTAAACCGTTCTTCATTTAATTTTTTTAGTTCCTGCTTGCTGCTGAGGCAACTCTAAAAATGTTCAAGAACACTCAGTAGGAAAGAGACTAGTCCTTGCTGTCTTGCGATGATGTGCTGAGATGATATGGATTCTTGAACGTTCCACCATTTATCACAATAAAAGGAATTCAGCTCATTACTGCAGAAACACACCACCGTTCCAGCAAGGGCAATTTGGCCTCCCCCAAAAAAACGCGTGGGAGTTTTTAATACTGCAGAGTGAAGTGTGTGGCACCCAGGGACCAACTTCAGCTTCTCATCAATCTGCTGCACACACGCACCCCTACGGACTCCGGCAGAGATGAACGCAGGAAACAGACTTTCCGAAACAATGTCCTCTCCCCTCGCAAGAGATTTTTCTTTCCCTGACAAAACGATCTTTCATCTTCTGAAGTCTCGTTTAGTGACAATTAAGGGGGGAAAAGATACAGATGGTGTGTCTGATGCTTTTGTCACGTGGAGTATCTTCAGTTCATATTTTTTTTTTTATTTTACAGATGATGAAGTCGAGGTTCAGGTTGAATTTGAATTTAGAGACAAACACAGAAGAAGGACTAGAGCAATGGCGACACTTTACTTTCACACTCTCTTAAATAATATTATTTATTGCATTTTTTAAACCAATTTGACACCGAACTTCAGCATAGCGCATTTATACCACAGTGTTGTTGAATTCTTCATTCTGATTGGTCAGAAGGTGTTGGTTTATTTTCTATAACAGCAACTCTGAGAGTAATCCAGCTGCAAATCTCTCTCAATCTAATACGTTATCGTTTCTATAGTAACAACTCGTTCACAGGGATTTGTACGGCAGATGCTCGGCGTAATAGTTGATTTGGTAAAGTTTCCTGTAACATTTATGGAAGGAGTCACCAGTGTCAGCACTTTGTAATGGTCAGAAGTTAAGTTCTAACTTTAAGTTTGAAGAGGAGCTTACTCTTTGTGGTCCCTTGGGGAAATGACAAGTTTCGGAGTTTTGTTGTCGTTGTTTTCTGGATGTTCCTGGAAGGTCATCGATTAATTTCCAATAATGGGTTGTTTTTTTTTCATGATAACTACTGGGTTAAATAATGCCAGTTAAGAGAACCTTAACATAAGCTGTTTATTTTTTTGATACTTTTATCTACAGTTAAGGAAAATAATCTCATCCAACGATAAAACTCCCTCTGGAAACTATCTTCCCACACATTATTCCCTTTTCCAACCATCCACTGATTGAGAAAAAAAGGTTAGAGTTTATTCGTTTTGAAAAGGGTGGAGTTTATACGAGGTCACGGTTATGAAACAGACATGTCTTGCAGGTGTTTTGTGAACATCGATGCTGGAATGTCGCTTCTTCAAGCTGAGCTAAAACGCCATTCTATCTTTATACACCGTCAGGGTTTGTCCATCGTAAAAGTAATTAAAACTCTCTCATGAAATGCTTCACTGTTCTCCATATTTAGCTAGCATGCTAAGCTAATGTCAGGCTTGTTTAGATTCAGCAGGGGTGTGGCATATCTCGAGGCCTGTTGTTCAAGTATGTCACGTTAATAATGAGAACTTAAAAGCCTAGAGTGAATTACACTATTAACACTATTATCTAGTAGTGTAGCTAATGTCTCTAGCTAACACTAGCTGCTGTTTAACTGATCTTGTGCATGGAGTTGGTTCAAGTTGCAAATCTGCTTCCTGAACAAAGGAAGAAAAAGTGAAAAATACTAAGATCCCTCTTATTCCAGACTCTTATTTTCTTCTCTTTTTTTTGGATTCAGCGCACACAACTTTCCTCCCGTGATTAATCAGTATTATATACATTTTCTGGGCTGTCTTTTAGCCGATAACAGACGACTGACTTCAATGCTCAGCTGAATAAATAGTCCAACTTTCCCATCATCTTTAGCTAACATCACTTTTAGCTAACATGTATGTTCCATGTTCAAGCTTTATCATGTTACACTCTTTTTCTTCTCGTCATGGAAAGCTGCAGTTTTGTCCCAGGTAAGCTAATTTAGCTCCAAGCGGATGTGTGTGCCGTCCCAGGAGCTTCAGGATCCAAGCCATCTGGTTAGCGTCTCACAGTCCACTTGCTTCGGCTCGAAACCGCGGGTGTGTGAGCGAGACGGGCGAGAGCGAGATCTCGAGAGTGAGCCATTGTTGAGCACAACAATCTATTATGCATATATCCATGCTGCTGGAAAAGCTCTTGTCAGGTCTCACCACACACACACACACACACACACACACACACACACACACACACACACACACACACACACACACACACACTCTCACACNACACACACACACACACACACACACACACACACACACACACACACACACACACACACACACACACACACACTCTCACAGAAACTCCTGGAAACAAGATGTTTGTGGTTTTTTATTTAAGGGTCACCGAAAGGGATTGTTTCCCGTTGACGAGGCGTTTGGCCTTCAGCCTGCGCTCTTCTCCTCGTCATAAGTTTTCTATCAGAGTGCACGGTGGAATCAGGCCCGGGAAAAAGAAGGATTACACACACGCCTGTAAAAAACAATCTCCATCTGGACAAAAGGAGGAGGGGCGGAGGAGTGTAGAGAGAGAAAGTGAGGGAGGAGTGGAGGGTTTCTTCCTAAAAAAAAAAAAAAAAAAAAAAAAACATCTGGAAAAGCAATCTGGCATAAATAAGCAGGCTGGCTTTCACTGCCCACCCAATAAATAACAGTGTGTGTGTGTGTGTGTGTGTGTGTGTGTGTGTGTGTGTGTACGAATGTGTGCCTTCAGTGTGCATAGTATCCTTATACAGACCATATTTAATATGGGCTTGGATGCACATGTGTGCAAAATTATTGGCACCCCTAAAGAATATTTGCAATAACTGCATATAAACTGTTGTGGTCTTTCTTTTTTTTGTTGTTGTTGTTTTATTTTTTACAGTGTTTCCCAGGGGTATAAATATGAGGTGGCACACGTAAAATCCTTTTGTCATTCATCATAAAAGGATGTGAATAACAAAAAAAAGAGTTAAAAGTACCATGAGGCGCAATCAGTGCCATGAGATTAAAGGAATAAAGCGCTAAATGTTGTGCTGTTATAGGAAAATAATCAGTGATACAGCGGCGTGATGAAGCAGAGTTAATGTTACCGCTCCAAAGTTAATTATTTCCTTATTATTATTATTATTATTATTATTATTATTATTATTAACCAGTCTTCTAATTAATTTTTGCTTTTTTCAGGAATTTTTTTATGCATTTTATCATATATATATATTATATATATAATAGTTAAACTTACTTTTTAGTTAACAAGACTTTTTTGGACTGATTTTCATTTTTAATTATCCAACAATCCTTTGTAGCATTTGTATAGGTACCTACATGATCTATGTAAGCATTGTGTGTGTGTGTGTGTGTGTGTGTGTGTGTGTGTGTGTGTGTGTGTGTGTGTGTGTGTGTGTGTGTGTGTGCGATTCCCCATTGCTTTTCCATCTTGGCCGTCTCTCCCTCATTGGCAGCTACACACTCTCCTGTTGTCCACACTACAAACCGCCGCAATCTTCCCGAGCAGCTCGTCCTGCCAGCGCATTGGAATCATGCTAAGTCTATACACACACACACACACACANCACACACACAGATCCTGCTTTTCCCTCGAGGGCGCCACCAACCATCCACTTGTAATATTTGTTTTGCGCACTCGGATAGCGGTTCAGGTAAACAGCGCTCCACCACTCCTGCTTGGCACAAACACGCTCGTGTTAATTGTATTTTTCGTGCCAAGCGAATGCTCACTTTTTTTTTTTTTTTTTTTTTGACAATTCATCACTGAAAGCCACATATTCTCATATTACAACAACAAAGCCCAATAATGCTAATGTGTTGTTGGACCGGAACGATAATATTCATCGCTGCTATGTAAACTTTGTAAAAAAAAAAAAAAGTTGAAATGCATTAAATCCATTAACACTGTAAAAAAAAAAAAAGAACAGATTAAAATTCTCATATGGATGAAATCAACATCAGGCTAATGGACAATAATGGAGTGTGTTGTGCATACAGCACGTGTTCGCTGAGAAAACCTTCCGTTTGTGCTAATGAAGTCAGAAGTTAGTTGGCGTCGGGATAAAACAATCTGGTTAGTGTCATTCCTTAGCCCAGAACTCTGGCTGTGCTGGAATGGGATCCGGTCCAGATCCGATTCGTGCCATCTTAACATCCACAGTACTCTCGCATTTCCTCTTCTGACCATGACTAATACCTAATACGTATAATACGATAAGCTTATTGTTAATCATTAACTTATATATTCCATTCGAACCTGAATTACCCCCCGAGTCCCAGTGCCAGGCAGGGGAGGGCAGTTTAATCACTAAAATGATATGTAATAGCAATTAAAGAAGGAAATCTAAATCTTTGTTGAACATATTAACCGCTCGCTCTCGGATCCTAATGAGACTGTAAACGAGTGTTTGGAGGATAAAGCCGTTACGCCTATACATAAAAGTATTAGGTGTAAAACATAAATATGTTCCGTGCTACTTAGTAACTAATTAGAGTGATTTGTCTGATTAGATTACATCTTGATTGTTCCAATAACACTGAGTCATTTCCGACATTCTTCAATTCACTAAACATCTAATAATAAACACTTCATCGTTCACTTTTTTTTATTCCTTCATTAGATTTAGGGTTAGATTCAAATGTTATAGTATCTAAAACGAGATCATTTAAACAAAAATGAAATGAAATAAAATGAAATTATATATATACAGTCAGGTCCGGAAGTATTTGGACAACGACAGAGTTTTTGTGATTTTGCCTTTATACACCACCACAGTGGATTTGCAATAAAACAATCAAGATGTGATCGAAGTGTAGACTTTCAGCTTTATTTTAAGACGTTCCACAAAAATATGGCATTTANTGACCAGTTGTGGTCCATTCCCTCGTTACTTCAAGACAAATGAAGCAGATAAAAGGTCTGGAGTTGATATCAGGTATAGAGTTGGAAGATAAAATTTGTCTTCGGTGCATTTATAACTAAATTTGATTCTGATTATCACTTAAACCGTTTCAGGATTTCTTGGATGAATTGTAAGTTGATGCTAAGGCAAGTTAGACAACCAAAACATTACGCTTACATTATGTCATTATATTGTGTCATAACCAAAACCCCTCCCAATACATTACATCATAAATGACCAAAACTCCTCCCATTCTATTGCACCGTCAATGACAGAAACTCCTCCCATTATATTTACGCCACACATGACCAAAACTCCTCCCATTCTATTACATCACACATGACCAAAACTCCTCCCATTTTGTTACATCATACATGACAGAAACTCCTCCCATTATATTTACGCCACACATGACCAAAACTCCTCCCATTCTGTTACATCATACATGACTAAAACTCCTCCCATTCTGTTACATCACACATGACCAAAACTCCTCCCATTCTGTTACATCACACATGACTAAAACTCCTCCCATTCTGTTACATCACACATGACCAAAACTCCTCCCATTCTGTTACATCACACATGACTAAAACTCCTCCCATTCTATTACATCACACATGACCAAAACTCCTCCCATTCTGTTACATCATACATGACAGAAACTCCTCTCATTACATTTACGCCACACATGACCAAAACTCCTCCCATTCTATTACATCACACATGACCAAAACTCCTCCCATTCCATTAAGTAACAAATGACTGAAATCCCTCCCAAAACATTGTCATAAAGGAAACTCCACCTAATAAATTAATAAAGATAATTTCACGTACGTGTCATATTCTGAAAAACAGTTTACAAGCAAGACATTTCGACCAATCATATGTTTTGTTATTCAATCCCTACACCAATCAGCAGTCCAGGCATTCAGGAAGGGGGGTTTCTGGGAAAAATACACAGACAAATTCTTAAGCTAGCAAAAATTTAGAGTCATACTCTCGTTTGTTCTGCAACAAGACACCCAGGTTGTGTTTTGCATCATGGCATGCTCCCAGTACAAGGTGTGTGTGTGTGTGTGTGTAGCCCTTGCAGAACGTTACCCATGCATTATGGGAAGTGAGGGAAGCGAAGGGACGAGGATCATGAATAGTTTATGGAACATGAGAGAGACCAAACGGAGGGCATCAGGAGAGATCCAAGCGCATCAATATTACAGAGATTCTCCATGTGTACTGTGTGTGTGTGTGTGTGTGTGTGTGTGTGTGTGTGTGTGTGTGTGTGTGTGTGTGTGTGTGTGAGGAACAAACGACTCGGCGGAAGTTTTAAAGTAAGGTTAAACTTTCTAGACTCCTTTATGAAGGTTACGTTTTCATAACGTGCTGTATTTTTTCCGTAATTGCGTGAATGGGCAGGTGTGCAGGTGTTCCTATTAAAGTGGCTGGTGAGCGCTCATATTTCTACTGGACAATTTTTTTTCTTTTTTCAGAAATCCCATATTTCTGACTCTGGATATAATAATATAATAAACTTGGGCGTAGTAACAGTTACTTCATCACGCCACCCGGTTGTTGATTATTTTCCTATAACTGTAAGACACACAGTGTTTTTATTCAACTCACATATGGAAATGTATTAAAAGTTTATACACTAATTATTCATTCATTCATTCATTCATTGTTAATGAATTGTTAATGTCTAACACCTAATAATTCAACTCTAAACCATTTAAAATGTTTACTGAACCTTTTTTAATAAAAATATCCTAAATAAATTAACTAGATATAATTATATAATTATTATATTATTATAAGCAAAATGCACCATGTTATTCTCTATCCGTTCTCTTAATTATGTTCTTTTAAGACTGTGCTGTGTTAATGTGCAATAAGTATTACTGAAATAAATCTAAAATCACACACACACACACACACATGCAAAAACAAATTAAAAAGTATTTACTCAAACACACATAATTAGTGCACTGGCGCTGATTGTGTGCACTTTGTTTCTNCTCTCTCTCTCTCTCTCTCTCTCACACACACACACACACACACACACACACACACACACACACACACACACATACATACCATGTAGCTCAGATCAACAGAAGTTGCTCAGCAGGACTGCAGGTAGGTCGAGTGTGTGCTGAGCCCTCAGCCCTCTGAGCTCATTAAACGAGAGCTGCACGCTGCTAACTCTCATACTGCCACTGCTGGGTCTCTCACACACACACACACACACACACACACAAAACAACCTGCAGACATAGTCATAAACACAGCAAAAAGTTCACACATGCTGACAAGTGAGTGCACACACACACGCACACACACACATATATACATGTTAACAATGTATATAACAATGCATGGATGTACATGTTAATAAGCACGGATATGCATATAAACACACACACACTAAACTCCCCACACATAATAATAATAATAATAATTATAATAATAATAATATATTAGTGTATTTTTTATTTTGTAATTGTTTTATTTTATAATCCCAGTATGCTTTTACAGATTAGATTAGATGATTTGTGAGGAAGGCATATCTTTTTTAAAATTCACTAATCAATTCTGTCAGAATTACTGCGAATTATAAAGAGTATAAAAATAATTCCCAAGAATAAAAATCCTATTGCGCACACACACACACACACACACACACACACACACACACGGCTATGACTTATAACCAATAAAAGAATACATAAACCTTTCTTCCTCTGTTCTTCCTCTTCTCTCATCTTCTGTTGTATTAATATCTCTTGTATAATAACTGTAGTGTTTTTGTCTTGTCGAATATTTACAACCGAAACATCAGGGATGTTTTTCTGACANTTTTTCTGACACAATATTGTTTCAATAAACGGTGATGGAACAGTCAATTCTGTACATACGTATAGTATCTAACATGCAGGATTTATACAAGTAGCAATTACACAAGTTTTTACAGAAAGCAAAATGTAGATTCAGTTCTCTAATGAGCAAGCGAGAGCGGAGAGAGGTGACAAAAAAAGCCTGTGAGAGAACATGAGGAAGAAACCGGACTCACAGTGAAGTTCGGAGATGCTTTTCTGCTCACCACAGTTGTAAAGAGTGGTTATTTGAGTTACCGTATCCTTCCTGTGAGCTCGAAACCTCTGATGTTTGATGAGGACACTAACTGAAGCTCTTTACCTGTATTTACAGGATCGCGTGCAATGGTCCGATCCCACGTGACTACCTGATTGGATAGTTACATGAATGTGCTGGTGTACATGTACAGATGTTCCTAATAAAGTGGACAGAGGTGTATAGAATTGTACCGAGACACCGCTGACAGTCAGGTGATTCGAACGCTCTCATACAGTCTTCGAGAGATCGGTGTAAAACGTATTCACAGTCCTTCGGCGCCATCTAGTGCATCATGGGAAAAGTCAGCACTTTTGGTTTTGTACTCTAAAATCAAATATTGCGTAGACTTACAATTGTTCTATAGATTTTTATTTTTTTAATTTTGATTCATTTTCTAAGTTGTTAAGGGTTGCAAGTCAACAAGATTCAAAAACACACACATCAAAACAGATCCACTACTGCCTTGACTGATGCTTATTTAACTTCTGCGGAAGGAGTCTCCAGTGTCAGCTCTGTGTAACAGTAACGTAGTGGGCATTTCAAAACAAATGACTCATGAACAATGATTCTTTGAAACGATTCATTTCCTCAGTACAGTTTTGAGCCAGACTTCATGTGAACGCTTCGGTCTGAAGCTTCTCCCACCAGCAGCGGGTTAAAGGTGCAGATTAAACACAGGCCATCATTTCCCCCGCGTTCCTCTGCTCTGATGAAGCTCCGCCTCACCAGCTCATTCACATGCACGTGTTAAAGAGTGTACTAGCGTGTCTTAACATTTATTAGAGAAGCGTTCGAGTCCTTCAGCTCTTCCTGAATGCGACCTGAGTATTAGAGCAGACTCGAAAATAAGACTAATATAAATCTGGCTGTAATTGTACAGTGTCTCGTCATTGCCTGTAGGTGGCGCACTGAGCAAACTAATATACACAATAATTTCATAATGTATAACAAATAGTAAGAGCTAAAAAAAACCCAGAATAACTAAACTGTAGTTTAATAGGGAATTTAAATAAAATGGGCAAATTAAATAAAATAGAGTTTTTCTATAGTTTTTTTTATATAATTAAATAATTTATTTCTACATATACATAATTCTAATCATTTTTATAATAATAAAAATGATAAAATATTTACAAAGTGCAATTTATTAATTTTATGAAGGACTACACTGACAAAATAACAATTCAATATCCAATGTATTATTATTATTATTATTATTATTATTATTATTATTATTATTATTATTATTATATTTATTGGGGTTTTTTTTTATATTTGTTTAGTAAATTCAGGAGTCGTTCATTTTTTTATATTTATTCTGTTATAGTTTAAATAAAATACGCAAGTAAGCAGCTAAATATTAATAAAATAGTTGTATCACATTCTGTTTATTAGTATGGTTCTTATATTAGTATAGAATATATTCTGTATATACTATAAATATAGCATATTTATAGTATTTTTAAAGTTTTATTTGAGTTTATTCTATATATTATCTTCTATATGTGGCAAATAGACATTATAATATCTTAACCCTCTACTGCATGAATTGTTTTTTTTTATGGATTTTTATTACTTGAATTAGTTCAAGAAATAAAAATATATTTCAAAATTTAAAAAAAAAAAAATTAGNTTGTTGTTGTTGTTGTTGTTGTTAATTTACTCTATAGTTCTTTTATATAAAATGTTACACTTAATAATAAACTAATATGTAAAATAATATTCTAAATTTTTATACATATATAGGTATACACATATAAATATATACATATATTATATGGCATATAACTTAATATAGCTTAAACACATGATAAATAATATTTGTTTAGTATTTGGTTTATTATATTATATTATATGTGGTATAAGTGTTTATATGTTTATATATTATATGTTGAATGTTGAATTTACAGATTGGCGTAAACAAATTTATTACACTATCATGGTAAACATTCTTTGTCCATTTCAAAGTACATTCTTTGATGACGTGGCTTGGAAAAATCTCCTCTTTTCCTGCAAGTTAATAAGTTAATGCATGTGAAGCACGGTTAAGACCTTTTTTTCACTACCTGTGCATTCTGCAGACCCTCTACTCCAAGAAATGTGGTTTTCTGTGACATTAGCGGTGGTTTCGCGCTCACACACTCCAGCTCTGGAAGCCGAACAGCGCAGACATGGCTTCAGCATGGCATCAGTCATTTATGTTATGTTGTTTAAGTTTGCTCACTGGGGCTGAAATCCTTCTGGGTGGCATTAACAGATCACCTACAACTCCTTCTGTCAGTCAAACGCCATCTTCTGCCGGACCCACTGTGCGGAGCAGACACAGCACGAGGAGCAACGAGAGAAAGTTCACTCCTACAAAACCTCCTGCGAGGATCTTCTCCACCAGCGCAAAGCCCACGGAGGTCCGCTTCGGCACCGAAGATCTGGAGGAGAAGATCGAGCCAAACCTGGAGAGACGGCTGTGGGGTAAAGGAGAAGAGGACGAGCCAACCAAGTTAGGTAAAATTATCTGAAATTATATTAATAATTTCTGGATTGTGTACATCTGTGTGTTATGTAGGTATCGTTTTTAAGAGTGTTGGGAGCAAGGAATTCATTTCTGACTAGAGGTGTAATGATAAATCAGTAAGATAGTCTACTGTGATGAGGAAATCTGAAGTACACATTAGTCACGAGCAGTTTAGAGAGATACAACCCCTTTTTGGTCAGGATCCAGCAATATACTGGTATTAAGCTGCACAGCAAATGTTTTAATCTAAAATAGTTGTAAAGTTATAAAGGAATATAATCAAATTTAAAAGAATACACCCTTACCTCAAAAGTATGTTTGCTGTCCATCTTCTCAAACCTTCTAGCAATTCATCTTGCTAGCTAGTTTTCTTTTCGTTGCTAATTGCAATAGGATTATTAAACATTACCTAACCAGCAAGCCAAATTCATCTGAGTTAGCATAATCTTTAATAATCCTGTTGCAATTAAAAGTAATTGTAAAAAAAAGAAAAGCACCGGAATTGTGGATACCTTTGCATTTGGCCCCCCCACTAAAGGTTTTTGGGTAGGAGCTGAGGAAAACTCATGAGTTAATGAGCATTTCAACATTCCCCCAGTGTTCTAGATTCAAATAAGTGGCAAGACTTCGCAAACACATGACGGTGGGGACATTTCTGATTAATTCCAACTCATCAGCCTGTTTTGCCTTTCATAGCTAATCTAGCAAGGAGCTCTTTCTGGAGCCTAGGAAAGGAGTCTAAGAAGGTGCAAAAGAAGAGCGTTTCTGCAAAATCTGAGAAAACAAAACTCAAAACCAAACCGAGAAAGCTGGGGCCAACCTTGCCTCCAGGTAAAGCGGCAACCTGAGCCAAGCGTATGTACTGGGTAAACTGGTATACAGTATGAATGGAACTGCTGAGAGCAATGCCACCATATTGTATACACTCCTCGAGGAGTCTGCAGTTTGGGCATTAAGGCATTGGCTCTAGTTTCGCTTAGCCTTCCTAACACTTTCACCTCTACATCCAACACAGGAAGTCTGCTTTGGCTTTCATTAGCTGTGTTAATTAGTGTTACTCTGCACTGGACTAAACACTGCATATGTGAAAGCAGTCTTAAACAGAGTCTTTCCACATGCTTTGCAGGGTTCTTTCACTTCTGAAATGGCAGAAAATTAATCAACACACTTCTGTTTAAACACAATCCAGACAATCCTTCTTTTTCTCCTCTCTCCATTTTTTCTAAATTAATTTTTTCCCCCCTCTAGCCTCTGTACCTCTCCGCCTCTCTCCAAAGGATCACAGCAGCTCATTTTCCCTTTGGTTGGGTCATTTGTGTTTTTTCATCTGAAAAACAAAGGTGAAAGGGGAGCGAGAGAAAAGCGATTCACCATCTGTGCATGAGAACAGTGAAAAATGAAAGAAAGTTCTCTTCAGTGAGGCTCCGAGGAAGTTCACACGGTCATGTTTTTGCACTGCTACACACTCAGCTGGGTCAGAAAGGCTCCAATGCAAACACACTTCACATTGGTTATCTTTAAGGCTCAGATTACGGCCTGCGTCTGTCCTGCCAAACCACAACTGTGCAAAATTAATTTACTGAATGGTAACACGGAAGGCTCTGTCAGCCCTGTGTGGCCTTTATGTTTAGGTGTGTGTATATTAGATACTGTTTTGTTTAGCTATTTGATGCAAAATGTAGAGTATAGTAGATTTTGTTCTTCAGGAGGCTAAAAAAATTGGCCGTCCTATAAAGCTGTACATTGTTTCATGAATGGAAATTTGCAAGAATGCTTCACAGAGGACAGGTCCAGGAGGTCTAAGGTGATTCATCCCAGATAGCACACGTACATCTTTAATAGCATAGCATGCAACTTGTTTGCTAATTGGGAAGACATCACCACAGTGTGTTTTTTTGTATCATGTGCTTCTTCCTGTACCTCATATGGCGTTCATTAGCCACATCTCTCCTCCCATGCTTAATCAATGTGTTCTGGAAAGATTCTGGAGCTTCTGCAAATGTTCCTGCCATGAAAACACACCTTATTATGACCTTCAGGGTTTGTTTTTAGACTCGAACTAAGAATTCAGTGCTGTTTTAAAGACAACATGTCAGCACTGACAATTGCCAGACTCTCTAGGGAAATCTAGAGTAGTGTTCAATTACAGATGAGGTTGGGAACCCAAAGATTTAAAAAAACAAAAACAAAAAAAAACCACTGTTGGTAGAATTCTTCTTTAAAAAAAAAAACCTACGCACACCTTTTTTCCATCTCCATCTGTCTCCATTCTCTTTCTTCCTCTTTTGTTGATGTCTTTCTGTGCTTCTGCTTATATAAGCTTCTGCTCTTCATTTAATGTATTGCATGAGCTGTTGAACAAACACCGGCTCCCAATGAGTTGGCATTTTTCCAATTTTTCTCTCAATCATCCTTCTTCTAGCTCTCTGTTTTCCATCCTTTCCATTTCCTTTTGTGTATATTATAATCACGTCTTTATCACATTCTATATGTGTGTTTTTTCCATTTCAGAATGCCCTCCACTGGGTTTGGAGAGTTTGAGAGTTAAAGATGCCCAGCTGCAGGCCTCATCATATAAACGCCGTGGTCTCGGACCTCACCGTGGACGACTCAACATCCAGGCAAGACAAATGTTATCTCAACACAAGCTTAAGATCTCATCTTGAATTCAGACTAGCTGCTTTGTTTAGTTTAGATTTATGATATGTTGAATTTTAACTGTATTAATTGTATATCATCGTCAACATAAATACAAATATATTCCAATGACATACACCCAACTTACAATCTATATAACAGTGGTTCTAAATGTGGGTCCATAGGGTTATGAAGCATAGCTAGGGTATCTGTGACTTTATTTTTTAAAATTTGTTACAGCGGTGGAAATCACAGCCCACGTTGTCAAATTTATCGTATTTAGGAGTCCAAGCACCAAAGTCAACTTAGACTTAACGTGTTCTACTGGTGTAAAGTTCAGGAATAGACAGCTCCTGTGCTTCAAAAATATTATTTGAAAAATTGAAAATAATATTCATGAAATAAATCCAGATCCCTGGAGGACTAGTGGTTAGTTCTCGGTGCTCTCATCGCCACGGCCCAGGCATGATTCATGGCCAGGGAAGCAACCCCGGCCACTGAGCTTGCACAAGACAGTGCACTCCCAGTGCCAGTCCCCAGCCCAGATAAAACTGAGGAGGCTTGTATCAGGAAGGACATCCAGCGTAAAAATTGTGCCAAATCAAATGATCCGCTGTAGCGACCCCTACCAGCAGCAGCCGAAAGAAGAAGAACAACAACATTCATGAAATAAATCTATACTGAGGGAGATCTGTGGAATAAAATTTATAGCTAAAGGGGCTGTGGCTACAAAAAGTTTGAGAACCACTGCTATAAAGAAATGATAAATTGTATCTTCCAGACTGTCATCTTAATTAATAACCCATTCCTTTCGGCTAAATACCTTCTCCTGCCCTGTATGTGTAGTCCGGTATTGAGGATGGGGACATTTATGATGGAGCTTGGTGTGCACTACATGAAGACAAGAAACAGTGGCTTCAAGTCGACGCTTTGAGAGCCACTCGCTTTACGGGGGTCATCGTACAGGGCCGCAGTTCCATCTGGAGGTAGCAAACCATACAACATACAGTATTACACAGAAACATATGTAGCCACATGGGCACCAAGTGTGTGCACATTAATGAAACACGCCGGTTTGTGCTGTATAGGAAAATAAGAAAGGATGGGGTAGGATGATCAAGAAA
>JAKKZN010000013.1:18765497-18771586 GCA_033441825.1 Pangasius elongatus
TACAAACATTTTTAATGTGACGTGAATAGGGTTTGTATTTAGTAATGCTGAATGTTTGTGTTTGTGCAGGTATTATGCTGTGTGGTTTTGAATACCTGTGTGTGTGTGTGTGTGTGTGTGTGTGTGTGTGTGTGTGTGTGTGTGTGTGTGTGTGTGATGGTATTCGGCAGGTGTACGCCCTGAGCAAGCTCGAACAGTCAAAGTTCCAGAAGTACATGACCAACTTCATCAGAGGAATCTCTCTGGTCATGATTCCTTTAGCCGCCACCGTACCTTCTGTGAGTGATCAGTCGTGTGTGTGTGTGTGTGTGTGTGTGTGTGTGTGTGTGTGTGTGTGTGTGTAGACAGTGAAGGATGTAGCAATATGATAATAAATAAGATATCGGATGGATTGTGGTCCGACCCGCTGATGTGTGTTTATCCTCCTGTGGCGATGCCTGACGATTTTCTTATTTTCATGCAACGTAATCATTAGCTGAAGGAAAAGTCAAGTAAGCTGAGATATGAAATCATTTACTTATTTGTTTATTAAAGTAAAAAGAAAAAGGGGGATACATGAAATATATTTTGGCGCAAAAACAAAAATTAGCGTTCAGCTGCATAACCGAACGTCTCTCGCAGTTTTTACGTAGTTACGTAGTTCTGCCTCGCAGCACCCAAAAGCGTAAAAGTTACTGTTTCAAAAACTGCGAGTGTTTTATTGCTCTTATACCACAGTGATATGCTAACACTGACAATTACTGGTTATTAAAGAACAACACATATATTTATAGTTACGTTTAATCTTCTCGAACGTCCCCGAAACAATCTCTTACGTTGGAGTAGCTATACATAGCTATAAACAGGAAAACTTTACCCCTGACATTGGAGACTTTTTCCATACATGTTAAATGACTTATCAACTTATCAACAATTACGTTTTTTATAACGAGTTAAATACCAAGTTTTATATTTGTTACGTACGTATAGCTACATATATGTACTTATTATTATTATATGTTCACACAGTGCACCTCAGGAGCATTCAGGTTTACCTTGTTTTTGTTATTTTGCTTGTAAAAAAAGAAAAATTTTTAGTTCAGTGCTTCACTAGAGGAAAAAAGTCAGTATTTTATTAGTATTGTGTATCAGTTGATATGCGGAGCTTTGATATTAACGTTATATCATCATACTGTGACGTTTTTTAAAAATTATATTACAGTGCGCTCTTTTAAAAAAAAAAAATACAGACTCGAGCACGGATGCTGGATGCTTGGGTATCAAACCCCTGTGCATCTGAATCCCACACTTCCTCCTATCTCTCCCTTTCAGTTTCATCTCTGCAGAGATCCACCTCATGATCACAGCAACGACACTGTTGTGTCTTCATCTACCGTTACATAAGAGATGCCGAGATCCAGACGAGATGTTCAGACTGATTTTCCCCGGCTGGAGAAAGCTGTTGTCTGGGGAAGACGTCTGATACATCTGAAACATTTATCTATATGATAGGTTATGTTATCATTCTACTTTCGTGTTATGGCTAAGGGTTTCGGTCACGGCCAAAACCAGCAACAAACACCAACACAGGGTCATGTTTGTGTCACGTTCGCAAAAACGCTAGACGTTGTGTCTAGTTATTGTACTTTCAAGTATTTCAGCAATTTTTTTTCAGTCACCTTTTACGCATTTTGCGTAGGAACTTTTAACATCGTAGTACGCTGCTACGAGTTATCACTCAGAAATACACAAAAAGATCAGTTTTCTTTTTCCCCTCTCACTAAAAAAAAACAGCAGATTGACATATAAATCTGAGGTGACTGACAATTGCTTACACGTTTCGGTCTCTCCGATATTAACCCCGCCCCCTTTCCCGTGTTTCACATTTGTGATATCTTGTGTCTGTTTTCTTAGTTCAAAAGATGCTATGATGGGAAATGGGGAATGCTTCAAGTTCATTCACGTGAAATAAAATCTAACAATGCACGTTTGACTTGTGTACCTTTCAGGCATCTCCTGGTTAAAAAGTCGTGAAAAGAAAACGTACGACTAAACCGTAGACTTTGGCACCTCTAGCATAAAGTTAGAGCATTAGTACATAGAGCTAGCTAGATGTCATGTTTCGCATCAGTGTGTCGTGTTAGTGTCAGGCTTTAGCTGAGTGTTGATTTCTCATACCGTGAATTAGCCTGTTAGCTAGCAGGATGTTCTGAATACACTGAACAAAATTTATTTAATTTATTTAATGAGTCGTATTTGTTCGAATCGATTTGACGCAATCTGTTTCTCTGGAATCGTTTTTCACCCTGCTGCGTTCACTCAACCAAGTAACAAGTGCTGCTTGTAGTTCGTCTCGCGACTGCTACTGTAGACACTTGTGGGCGTGGCCAGTTCAAGCTAACTGTACTAGCTACAAACACTCACCAGAGGCACAAACAATCTCTGATTCATCCTTCCAAGCTTGATTTATTTATTATTATATTCTCAAATTAGACGTTGTATGTGACCGGATAACATGAAACCACGATTTCTTCTATAATTGCTCGTAGGAACTAAAGTTGTCAGTGGGGAACTAAAGAAACGTCGGACCACGCATGCCATAGGATTGGTCCGAGGAATCATTCGTTTGGACTTCTCGCTTTTTTTTTTAACACTCACAGAGTTGAGACAGAGTTTTATCGCTGAAATCGCAACTCCGTGTTGCTCGTGTATGTGGAATTGAATGGTCGCCTGTCGCTTTGTTGCTTGCTAGTGTGACACTAGGATTATCCAGGCACTCGTTTAGTTGGAAAATGTAAAAAACCTGCTTCTCTTTCTCTCTCTTTTTCTGCTCTAGTCCATGGCACTGTATTGGCTCAGTTCCAGCTGCATCGGTCTGGGTCACAACCTCCTCCTGCGTTCTCCACGTTTCCGCGCTCTCTGCCGAATCCCAGCATCGCACTCGGACTCTCACACTCCCTACAGGGACATCGCTGCTGCCTTCGTCACCAAATACATGAAATAAACCAGAAAAAAAAATCACTGTAGGTTGGTCAGATTCAGCAGAGTGTTCTTTGTTCACCGTCTATCTTCTCTTCTCCACGAGGATGTTCGTGAAAACCGAAGTGTAAACATAAAGACTGAAGAATTTCCGGAATGAACAGTTTTGGTGTTGAGGTAGAAATATTTATAAAGGACTCGTAAACCATCCTGTAAACTTGGTGTGGGAGTAAAAAACTCTTCTCCTCACTGTCCTCCTCGTTCATCCGCTTTAGTGAATATTATCTGTGGAAAAAGGATTTTAAAAAGTTTAAAAAATTGAAACTAAACCTTAAAAATGATCTAAACTTTTCAGAGTAATGTTTCATTTGAATTTTGGATGGATAAATTGTGAAAAAAACACAACATGAGCCCAAAGGTTATTAGAGCTTAGGATGATGTTAGACTGTTTGTTTCATTATCTGATATATTCAAAGATGAGAAAAATTTTTCATCCCGTAAATCTCACTGGAAAGATCCCACATCCATCATCTCTGCAGCTTTTCCCAATTTTCACTTCCGGATGTTATTTTGAAGTTGAATCCAAAATTGTGAATTAATAGAGAGATTGAATCCTCTTCAGAAATGGATTTTATGTGTAATGCATTTTGAATTGTTGGACTGAAATCATAAACACTTAAGCGTGAAATTCATTTTTCAGATTTGAGATTTGTGCTGCCTTCAAGTGCTCACTGGACGAGTTCAGAGGTTGTGATTACGACGTGGTGTGATGCTGCCTTCAGGTCGTGTCAGAAATGTCGGAAATGTTTTCTATGCACCCCGATTTTCCGAGTCGGGGGTGTGTCTGTAACCAAAAATCAGGGCGGCCACCAGTATAAATGTGCGTAATCACAACCTCTGAACTCTTAGGCACAAACTCCAGAGGAGGACTTGAAGGCAGCGTGTGTTCTAGTGCTTTTGGACAGTGTGAGAAATTTTATCTATTTATTTTTTTTTTGTTTGTTTGTTTGTTTTTGTATTATCATTGACAAGAAGTTTATTTTTCCTTACTGAAAAAATGAACATGCACAGTTACCAAAAATGTCCATGTTACTGAAACTCAAAAAGTTGGGAAAAAGAAAAAAAAAATGAGTTCCCGAGTTCAGGTTCGCTCACTTCGTAGATACGATATTTCTGACCGAACTTGAAGGCAGCATCGGTTTGGGATTTTATGTCAGATTTCACTTTTGCAAACCATGAAATTCAATTTCAGATGACATGAGATAAAATTCAAATTCCAACACTGAAAAGTGGGTTGAAAGTGGGCGTGTCCAGAAAGGGGGCGGGGTTAACTCTGGCTCTGCGTCTCCGCTCCGTCAGCACCAGAATCAGCGCAGCGACGTTACCGACGCGCTCGTGCCCCGGTGCTCACTTCCACTCATGATGCTGTGGGTTTTAATCCTCCCGGCTGTGACCGCCGCTGCTGTCTCGCGCCCCCCGCGCTCCTGCGGGCCCTGTGAGCCGAGCTCGTGCGCCGCGCTGCCGGCTGCGGGATGCGCGTTCCGGGTGATGGACGCGTGCGGCTGCTGCGAGCTGTGCGCCGCCGGACCGGGAGAGCCGTGCGGGGTGCGCGGTGCCGCGGTTACACGGTGCGCGCCGGGTCTCGAGTGCGTTAAAGCCCTGGAGGACAAGAAAAAGCTGAAGACGAAGACCGAGCCGGGTGTGTGCGTGTGCAAGAACGGCGACTACGAGGTGTGCGGCTCGGACGGGGTGGAGTACCGGAGCGTGTGCGAGCTGAGAGCCGCGAGCGCGTCCGCCGAGCGTCAGCGCAAAGCCGGCATTAAAGTCCACAACAAGGGCAAGTGTGCCAAAGGTGAGGAGTCTGAAAGCACTGAGCAGCGGACTGAGTGAAGACAAGAACTAAAGATACTAAACATAAAACATTCACTTTAACATCATTAGACTTTTATTTACTTCATGTAGCCACTGACTTGTGCTTTATGGTGAATTTGTGTTTCTTTTCTTTCTTGCATTTCATTGCACTGTTTATATGCAATTTATTGATCTTTTATTAGCTTTTAAAGAAAAAAGGAAATTTTTTTAAATAAGCTATGCCTTTAATATGATCATTTAATAATTTAATATATATATAAAAACCACTAAAACATGGTAAAAAAAAAAATTCTTAAACTAAACAGTTCATTAAACATTTTCTTAATTTTTTTTTTCTTTATTTTATTTCTATTTTATTTGTATTAAAATCACTTGATAGAATTTTAGACAGAAAATCTCTAATTGAAATTAAGTTATTAAAATTAAATTATGACTAAGAAAAATAAATAAAAAAAACTATAATGTAAAATTCAGCAAAATGTTAGAATTAAAAAACTAAACTTTATTAGTTAAAAATGTTATAATTTTATAGTGAGAATTTTTTTTTGTATAACTTTTTTTTTTTTTACATTTTATTTAAAAATCATCACAATTAATAATTCATAAATGATCTAGTTGTAAAATATAGGAGGTTTTAAGGTTTTCATTAAATAATATTATTTTAAATAAAATATAATTTTTAAAAAATGTATTTAAAAAAATTGGGTAAAGTTGTTTTAAAAATGTTTTAGAAAATATTTGTAAAAATTGGCCAAGCCTTTTTTTTTGCTTTCTAACTCCTGCGTGGACATTTTCTGAGCAGGGTTATGAGTAGCTTCTTCATTAAACAGCAGTCAGAAGTCCACACTGTTTATTTAGGCCAGATTTAGAGCGTAGATTTTTTTTATATAATTGAAAGAAAATAAAGCATTTCAGCTCCATCTTCATCAGAGAGTCTCTAAGGCCCCAGGACTAAAACCAGTCGAGCCCTCCCTCGCTTCCGTCCCTCAGGGAGCTCAAAAGAATTTATAAAAACAATATATATCCGTGATTCTCAGCCCTTCATCAGCTGACCACAATATAATCACAATATTCTGTCCACATGCGACAGCCTGGATTTACAGATTCAATAGATTCCACAGAAATGAGTCACAGTGATTGATATCACTGCTATAGAAAAGGTTAAGAAAGCTTACATGACTGACACACACACACACACACACACACACACACACACACACACACACACACACACACACACACACACACACACAGAGAGA
>JAKKZN010000013.1:18792233-18809178 GCA_033441825.1 Pangasius elongatus
CACTCTCCCTCCTCTGAACATGTCCAAACCATCTTAATCTGGCCTCCCTAACTTTGTCCCCCAAACGTCCAACATTTTTCTTTATTTGTTTACAAGTTGTATTTCTGCCATCCTATTCCTTTTTCGCTATTTATAGCTTTTGTAAATTTAGACCTGTATAAGTTAATTATTTAAATAATAATAAAAAAAAAAAACAGTTTGGGTGAATTCAAAACAACTACACACACCCTATAGAAGTGCACTATTAAGGGTTAAGGTAAATGGATATTATACACTATTTAGTGCATTACAACAATTGAGGTATTTGGAAACGACCAAAAAAAATTAGAAAACTGACAGTAAAAGATGTATATATATATTAAAAAAAAACTAATACTCTAAAATATTTTTAGAGTGATACTCGATGTTTTGTTTTAATTTGTTTACATTTTTTGTCTTTTATAGTTTGTCACGAAGAAAAAAAAAAGGGCTTTTTTTTTTTTTTTTTTTAAATAACGACCTCCTGTGACGTAATTTTCCTGCGACAGAGGAAAAAAAAACAGTCGGTTGTTTCACGTGTATTGAAGTTTTTCAAGGTTGTAAATGTTTATAGAAGTTATAGCGGATTTCTAAAACCATGTTTAGGTTATTACAAGTGTCCGTATTCAGGTTTCCTGCTTCTAGGCGTTTAAAGCGTGTTTTAATGACGAGAGATCAACAGTATAGAGGCTTAGAATGGAGACATTTATCTCAGTCCTCACTTTACTTTGACCTGGTGTCCAAAAAGAAGCAGGAAAATGTTTGGATTTCTAAGAACTGGGCATCCATGAATGGGGCTTTAAGATTTCACAGCACTGAGGAGAAATCACAAAGCAGGCGTAAAGCAACATCAGAGACCTACTCATCTGTTGAACCTGACAAGGAGGAAGAATTTGTCTTCCTGGACTACTGTGAATCCATGGACCATGAAGAAGATCCTTTACCTGAACAGCTTCAGATCACAGACTCCATGAGAGCAAAAGAGGACAAGCCACCTAGAAAGACTGTAACAGAACTGCAGCAAAAAGCTCTGGAGCTGCAGATGAGCTCATTAAAAGATGTTGGAGATCTTAACATGGACCTGGAGGATTGTATCGAATTCCATGATGTTGGGTTTCCACTGGAACGCTCCAGGAAGAAGACAACGAAGCAGGAGCAGAAGATCTACGGAAGTCCGGATGCTGAGATGCCGATCAGCGACGTCTCCTGCTCAGGCTGTGGTGCTTTAATGCACTGCATGGCTCCTGAAGTTCCTGGTTACCTTCCTAGTGAGAAATATAAGCAATTAATAGAAGAAGACAAACTCAAGAAGGCGATATGTCAGCGCTGTTTTCTGCTCACACACCACCAGAAGGCTTTGAGCGTCACCATGTCAAAGGAAGAGTACCGGAAAATTGTGAGTAGAATTAAATCTGAGACAGCTTTGGTGCTGCTCATTGTGGATCTCCTAGATCTTCCTGACTCCATTGTACCTGACCTGCCACAGCTGGTTGGCAAAAACAAGCACATCATTATTTTAGGGAATAAAGTAGACCTGCTGCCTGGAGATTCCAAGAATTACCTGCAGAGGATCAGGAGGCAGTTGGCCCAGCATTGCACTGATGCTGGAATTCCCACCCGAGATTCCAAAGATGTTCATCTGATCAGTGCCAAAACAGGATACGGGATCGAGAACCTGATAACAAAGCTCCAGGCATCCTGGAAGTATAAAGGAGATGTGTATTTGGTTGGTACTGCCAATGCTGGCAAGTCCACTCTGTTTAACACTCTTCTGGAGTCTGATTACTGCAAATCCAGAGCATCTGATGTGATCCATAAAGCCACAATATCACCATGGCCTGGTAAGACATGAATCATTGATATTGAGGTTGTATTGAAGAGCAAAAAAACTAATCCTGGGGGAAAAAAACACAGATTGTATTTGGCTAACTGAATGAATGAATGAATGAGAAGGACTCTATCTCTTGAGTGAATCAGCTCATTTGACTCACCTCACCAATAAGAGTGGACTCTTTCGGCTCCCAAATGGCTCACTGCCATTTTGTTCTAAATTGGACAAGTTTGTGAGAATTTTTAAAATAAATTATAGATATAATGGATATAAACATGGCATCAGAGGACACTTTTGCACTGTTTGGGTAGACGAACGGCTCATATATGCGAGTCAATTCAACAAGAATTAGAATATCCTATCATGTTAGTGTCAAGATTATGTTTGCCATCAAACTCCCATTATGGTGAAGGTTATTAATTTTTTTTTTATAAATCCTATCATGTTATCTTAGAAGTGAGGATATAAATATGTATGAATATGACTGAAAATTCCTGTCAGAAATACCACAAGTTTACCTCATGGTACCTAACTGGCTAAAATTGGCAGTAAAGATTATTAACATTTATGAATATAACTTAAAAATCCTATCAAGTTAGCTAAAGTTAACTAGCTGTAGATTATGAGCAGTGAAGATTATGAAAATGTATGAACATGGCTGAACATTCCTGTCATAAACATCACCAGTTTACCTCATGTTAGCTAACAGGCTAGCATTAGTTGTAAAGATTCTTTATCATTTTTTAATATGACCTAAAAATCCTCAAATTATACAGAGCAAGACTGAAAATTCCTGTCAGAAACACTACCAGTTTACTTCATATTACCTAACTGGCTAAGTGTAGTATTAAATATTATTTCATTTTGATCAATCTTATCAAGTTAGCTTAGGTTAGCTAGCTGGCTAGTGGCTCAGTGAAGAATCTTACAATTTATGTGTATGAAAAATAGTTATAGTTCCTGTCAGAAACACCCCTACAGTTTACCTCATTTTAGCTAACTGACTAGGAGTAAAATTAAGTAGCATTTGTGAATATTAGTTTTTAAAAAATGTCTGAAATTTTGTTAGCTCATGTAGCTGGCTAGCACTAAAAGTGAAGATTATGAACATTAATAAACATGGATTTGACAGAAATTCTGACATTGTAGGACAGCTAGCTGTGGCAATGGATAGGTTTGCAGAAAACATACCTAAAAAAATCTAATAATTAAATGATATTTATTTGATAAATAAATTGTACATATTGTTTTAAAAGCTGTTATGAATAGTTGTTAATAAATTGATGTGATGATATATTTATCTGTGTTTAAAGTTGGCATAAGGATGAAGGACAATGATTTTAGAATAAAAGATGACTGTAGATTTGCGAAATGTTTAAATGAATAGAGACATACTTTCTTTTTTTTTTTTTAGGGACAACGCTGAACCTCCTGAAATTCCCCATCATCAACCCGACGCCGTATCGGCTGTTCAGACGTGCGGAGCGACTGCGACTGGCGGCTCAAGAGAAGGAGGACGATCTCGATCCTGAAGAGCTCAGGAGAATCCAACATTTCCGTAAACAGGGCTACTTGATCGGTGAGCTGAAGCTGGAGCAGGCAATGGTTTTGGTAGAACATGATCGATTATGCGTAACCACAAAGTGGTTTTCAGGTTTACAACACACTCATTATCTTATAAGCAAAAAGAAAAGCAGTAACGAGATGAAAGTTGTGTTTCCTTGATCACAGGCCGTATTGGGAGAACCTTCCGGGTGCAGTCTTCTAGAAAAGACCTGGTGGAATTCGACCCAGATAGCCTCAGCTTCGGAGAGGACCTGAATGAAGACAACGTGGGCAGACCGAGCTCTGATGACGACCTCGAGGCTGAATTTACATACAACGAAATTAAAGATGCTCACTGGTTCTACGACACGCCGGGCATCATGAAAGAACACGATGTGAGTAAAATCACACAGTGTGATTGAGCTGAACGTAGCTTTGTGTGAAAAATGCTTCAATTCTGTCGTTTAATCACCAGATTCTCAGCCTCCTGAACGAACAGGAAGTGAAGCTTGTGGTGCCGACGCACGCCATCACGCCCAGGACGTTTGTACTGAACCCGGGGATGGTGTTGTTCCTCGGAGCACTGGCACGGATCGATTATCTGGAAGTGAGATTCTTTGCTTTATTTGGATTTGAACCAAAAGCGCCATTACTTGTGCTTATAATCTCCATACTGTCTTCTCCAGGGAAATCAGCCTTGCTGGTTTACCGTCGTGGCTTCCTCTCAAATCCCCGTCCACATCACTAGTTTGGACAAAGCCGACTCTACGTACCAGAAACACGCTGGGGAAACGCTACTCGCTGTAAGTTACAGCTAGGAGAGGACGATATGTCACATTTTTTTTATCCATTTATAGTTAGATTTAATGTTATGGATTGTCCACAAAACAAGTTTGTTCTTGTTATCACTTACGTCACAGCAGCTACAAACAGTTATTCCTTCACCAGCCTTTCTCTTTTTTTCCCTCTCTCATTATTAATAATTTTGTCTTGACATGCTGTTTGGGATGTAGCTCGATAGTTTTTACTGTTTCTCCATTTCCTGTTTAGGTGCCAACAGGCGGAAAGGAACGAATGAAAGTGTTTCCAGCTTTCGTGTCTCAAGACTTTGTGCTGGAGGGCCGAGGAGTGGACACAGCAGTGACGGACATCAAACTATCCTCAGCAGGTACTGCACTATAACAACATATAACTAACACACTATGCAGAAAAAATAATCATTAGATCACTAAGTTAAATTCCCACAATGCATTGCAATAGGTTAATGACAAAACAGTATGAACAGTTCACTGGTGTGTGTAGTGAATAACGTGTGTGGTTTGGGACACGTCCACACGTAATAATGAAGGTGTTAAACTCTGCCTCAGGTTGGATTGCTGTAACAGCAGCGGAGTCGGAGCGCCTGCTGCTGAGAGGCCACGCCCCTGAGGAGGCGGGGCTTTGTTTACGAGACCCGCCTCTCCTCCCACACATCGTCAACGTGAAAGGGCCTCGAATTCCCAAATCTCCTGCCTATAGGACGAAAAAACCCCAAGCACTGCTGGATGCGAATCTTTCTGGCCGAAGACAGAAGATGAAAAAATGACTCTTTTGATAAAATAATAACTAATAATTAAAAAAAAAAAAAAACGAATAATTCTTTACACTGGAGTGCAAAGATGCGTCTCAAAGATGTAACAGGACCACGCTGTGTGATAACTTACTAAACGATAAGCCACTTATATTATAGTTTGATATGGCTGAGTGCGAAAGTTTGCACCCCCCCATATTTAGTTTTAATATGGTGAAAATAAGGAAAGCTATTGCGCTATATTAGTGCCTAATGTCAGGGATGTTCGGTCTGTCACCATGTTGTTTGAAGTGTGAGTGAAATGTGGTTCTGACAAACTGATTACTACAGTAGTATGTGGTTTGGCAACCTGATATTGTTTAAATCTTCGAATCTGAAGGAAAAATGGCTGATGTGTTTGTTGAACTTGTTTTTATTAACACAGGTTGTATTGAATACACTGTATTGTATTGAGTTGGTGAACTGATTGTAATTATGAACTGACTGTAATTATAGGATGTAAATATCAATATGTCTGCATTGTGATGTTTCTATACATTAGAATTACTGAATGTTTGATTTATTCATCTGTTACTTAGCATTCATACTAAACAAATGTAAATAGGAGCTTCATGTGGCTGGGTAATATGACAATATGATATTGACTGTACAATAAATTATGTCAATATACATTTCTAAAATTATTGTAGACACTCAGTACTGTTATAACATTGACCAATAACATATCTACTATATTATGCTATACTACATTATGAAATACTATGCTAATTTGCCAAAATAATATATAGGTGCATTTAAAGCATCAAGTCTAATAACAAATATAGTCAGATTCTCTGCTTTTTAAACACTACTGGTGTGGTTGGGCTTTAACTATACAATGCAACACAATACTACTGTACCATAACTCTCCAATACTGTGCTACTATGAAATTTCCAATAATAATAATAATAATAATAATAATAATAATAATAATAATAATAATAGATGACTTGCATATAAAGTAATAATGTGATCAGAATATCTGCTGCTTAAACAGGACAGATGTGCTTGGAAATAATTGTACCACACTATACTGTGCTATTCTGCACTATACTCCAGGTGTGGTTGGGCTTTACCCTACCATGTTATCCAATCTCTGCAACACAATACTACACTCTTCCATATTATCCTACGTATGTTTTACAGGGTATAATATATTACACTATGGTGTGTTACTCTGTATTTTGATATACTACATTATACTATAACAATCCATACTACACTATACTGCACTATACTATGCTATTAGTCTGATTTTGACAATAATTATAAAATATGTAACTGCATATAAAGTATTAATGCTAATTAATAGATGATTGGTTTCGGTGCTCCATAACCACCACGTGTGAATGGGTTAACAACATAATACTACACTATACTATCTGCTGACATGTATCATGTTAGTCATTACAGGAAATTGTTAGGATAACTGATCTGGATTTTGTTTAATCATTTTATCTGGAATGGGAAAAACACAGATTTTCATGAATTTCAACATAAACTGCAAAGATTTTGGCAAGGATCAGACCCCTGGACCTTGGAATTTAGTGCAGATGACTTTTTTCCCCTCACTTTTCATACAGATCTAATTTAGAGTCTTGATTTATGATCATTTCTGTCCAATTAGAAATTTCCCCAACATTCTACTACTTTGCTGGCAGTTTGACCTCAATCAAAAATATAGACAGCATTTTGATATCGTTAAACTTACCTCATGTGTGATATGCAGAAGTTTATGGCTCTGTTATAATAAATCAAAATTCAAACCAAACAAATCCTGAAACGAGTTTTAATCAAAACAAACCACGCTTTCTATATATCATCTTTCTATAGATTTGCATTGACTTGCAATCGCATCTGGCCCTTTCCAATATGGCGCATACTTTAACTCACTAGAGCGACCAATATGGCGTCTACTATATTTTATATCCAATCACGGCGCAGAACGCGGAATGATATTAACCAATCCGAACGCAGGAGGCGGGATTATCTGAATACCAGGAAGCAAAAATAACGCGTGGTTTCTGTGTGTAAGCGGTAATTATTCTGTGGCTGTGTTTTTTTTTTTTACGTAAAAATATTACATTATACAACGTTTCAAAAACAAGAGGAATGAGCGTTAAGACCGTTCATGAAGTTTCTTGTCGTTTCCAGTTGTCATTTTTCGCCATGTGTCGTTTACACACGTTTCCATGGAAGGTAAAGATGTTAACTACGTTTCTCCAATTTCGCTTTTTACGTCACGAAACTATTTTGAATATATTTAAATATTTAAATTACCCAGCTATGGTTCTGTTTTAGTCTTTAGAAACTGAACTCCAAAACTCACCCTCAGAAGTAATTTTGGACATTTTGAAAAAGGTAATCTTTGACAGATAAATGCTTGGCTTTATAGTTTATCCACAAAACCTGTCACTTAAAGTCGCTAGCATTTTTGGTTGGTTTGTTTTTAGACGTGTCTTCATCCAGTATGTCGTAAGAACCCACCGTCAGTGAAATACAGGAGGTTGTTCCTGTCTGAACTAATAAAAAGGGTAAGTCATTTGTTCTCTCTTTTATTCTACGACGGAAGAAAAAAAGAAGTTATAATTAATTTGGTATATTTTATTTTGTAGCATGAGTCGACTGCGTCCGAGCCGTTGGATGAGCTGTATGATGCGCTAGCTGAAGTCATGGGAGCTGGAGAGGAGGCAGTGTGTTACAAAACATATTTCCTGGTAAGTAAGTATGGAAACGTTATCTTGTAAGTGAAAAACAATCAGCGACTGAGTGCTTTTTAAAGGACTGAAAACAGAAATGAATGTAAGAATGACTTCCAGGTTGCGCTGCATTTCACTTTCATCAGCATGTTGCTGAGGCGCCACACTGAAATGCAACCACTGTCCAATCACAGACCTACGCTGTATTCAGGGGTGTGGCCATAACTGAAGGGCCAGAAGGCATCACTTTCCAGGAGTCATCATCGTTCATATCATAGAACACTATTTATAGTTCCTTATTCACAGGTTACAGCGGTGACTGGCCAGTGATTGCATTTCAGTGCAACGCTGCTGCAGCAAACTAATTAAAGTCAAACACAATGCAGAGGGTAATTGACTGATGTGAAGTCAGTTTAATTCTTAAAAAATAAACACACACACATACAATCCCTTGCTGATTATAAGAGCAACGCAGTGAAGGTTTTGCTTTTCAGTGCAGCACGTTGTCCTCATGCCACGGATGAAACGCAATAGCACCCGTGTATTGCATTTCACGTTTTCCGCTGAATCTTCTCCATATGAGAGGGCTATCTACACACACATTACCTCTGAGTAAACACAGAGTGTATAGCCATATTTAAAGTTCACGTCGTTATGACATCACAACCCGAGTTTTCAGGTTATGACTTGTCGTTCAGCCTTCAGGAAAGCCGGTGAGTCTGGAAGAGAACGTAGCGATGATCTCAGGGGGCACCACTGGGCTCGTCACGTGGGAGGCTGCTCTCTACCTGGCGGAGTGGGCGCTGGAAAACACACACGTCTTCACTGGAAGGTACTTCTCTCTCTCTCTCTCTGTCTGTCTCTTTCTCAGAGAGACACACACAATAGCACTTTCATGCTCACTTGCTTTTTTTCCCCCTATTGCTCATTCCCTTCACATTCTTTCTTTCCTTTAACCCACCGTCTGTTCAACGTTTTTCCCCAACATCAGTTCATTCAGTCTTTCTTTCACTCTCTGACTCTTTCATTCCCCACTATCTACAAATATCAGTTTTTTTTCTTACCTTCTCCCCACCATCTGTTCCGTCTTATTTCCCTACACACGTTCATCATTCATTCTGTCTTATTTTTCTTTTTCACACTTTCTTTAAACCTATGCTGTCCAATATTCTTTTCTTGCATCAATTCATTCATTCCTTCTTTCTTTCTTCCATCATCTGTTCTAATTTCCAACCAACCATACTTTTTCCATCATTCTTTCTTCTTTTCTTTTACTCTTTCCTATGAAATCTACATATTCATTCATATTATAGCCTATCTAGTATTAGAATATGTGTGTGTGTGTGTGTGTGTGTGTGTGTGTGTGTGTGTGTGTGTGTGTGTGTGAATATACAATATTATATTTATATTATTATATCTATCTACCCATCATCTGTTCAGTCATTTTTTCCTATGTCCATAATTTTTCTCCTCTGTCCTTTCTATCTTTCTTTCTTACCTTGGCTCTTTCTTTAACCCTAGGATTAGCTGGATACACGCTGTATTCCTGTGATCTCTCTATCTCTCTCTCAGACTTAAAACTAATGGCAAATCCAGAATGATTATTATTGTACTAATCTACAGTAACATAATCGCGCTACTGTGCCACTCTGCCTCAGGACGGTGCTGGAGTTGGGCAGTGGAGCAGGACTCACCGGTGTCGCAGTGTGTCACGCCTGCAAGCCCAAAAAATACATTTTCACCGACTGCCATCAAAGTGTGCTGCAGAGACTTCAGAACAACGTCCTGCACAACGGTTTAAACGCGGAGGACGGCACCGGCGTGTCGGTGTGCGTGGAGGAACTGGACTGGGAACATGCACGAGAAGAAGAGCTGAGGAGAACTGGTGTGGAGACCATCATAGCAGCAGGTGCAAATTAAAACCTTCTCTTTAATCCCTTCTTCCATGAAGTTGATTTATGAGGAAAAATGGGAATGAGAATTTGAAGGTGTATTTAAAAAAAATACGATATAATCCAGCTCAGATGAAGTACATATAATTATATTATGTGTATCATATCATATTTCTTTTTAAAAAAAAAAATCCAGACGTGGTGTATGATCCTGAGATCGTCAGCTGTCTGGTGAGACTACTAGCGAAACTTTTAACGATTCAGAAAAAGCCTCCGGAGGTTTACATCTCCTCGATGATCCGCAACCCAGGAACCTACACCTCCTTCAAGAAGGAACTGGGTGAGTTTAATGTCAGTATTTCATCCATTTCATAACACAACACAACGTAACACAGATAATGATTGAACAACACTGACAGGCATTCATCAAGATAGTATCAGTAACATTAACATTAACAGCGATGGCTTCTTCTTCTTCTTTTTTTTTTTTTGTACAGAAAAGGCTGGATTAAAACACGCCATCGTTACGAATCCCGTCACGCAAGTCTTCCCGTACGACAGAGTCTCTTCTATAGAAATCATCAACGTGCAACGCTGCTGACTGAATTCAAAATGTAATAAAGTGCTTATTTACATCGTATTTACACAAAGTGTGCTTTTTGCTTCATGTTCAAGTTTTGTCCAATGGAATTGCTGGAATGAGAGAAAAAGAAGATGTAAATGTTTACCCTGTATGAATTTACCCTGCAACCTCCACTTCTTCTTCTTTTTCATCATATTATTGTTATTATTATTACTATTATTATGATTAGTGTTATTAATTCTGCTCCTGCTCAGTCACAGTGTTCCTTAAAGAGCGGCAGGATGTTTTGGTCCCAGTTTTCGTCCCAGCGTTGCTCCCCGCTCTCTCTGAGGTTCCTTCGGAAGACGCTCAGCTTCCCCCAGTCGTTAGGGAAGTCCGAGAACAGCATCTGTACAGATGGGACACAAACACACGCTGTTAAAATGCTGTATATTTCTTGAAAATGTTTGACATTTTTTTTGCAATCTCACGTCCTTCACCTTCAGCTGCTTCGACAGCTCGGCCGAGTCTCGGAAGATCAGGCCGTTCTCCTCGTGTTTCACCAGCTCGTCCAAACTTCAAACACACAGCCAAGATGATTGAGAATGACACACAAAGGAAAAAAATTACGTTGAAAAGGCTGGGTAGGAATGTAGGAATAAAACCTCTGTGTCGGGAAAATAATTAACGATGTGGTGTGTGTTAGCACACCAAAATGTTTTATTCCTCTTATCCCACAGCCAACAGGACTCCACTGTAGGAGTCTGTGTAGAGAAAACTGGTGGGAGAACTCACCACTGGAAGTGTATCGCACAGACAGGAAGACAACACCCGAACATGTCGACCACCTTCATCGGCAGGTCCAGACCACTCGAGGACTTGTGCAAGCAGACGCCGAGATCGGCCGAACCTATTAACCGAGCAGGACGTTAACCCCGTTTCGACAGTGCAGACTGCGATTTGAACTCATGACCTTCTGATCAATAAAAATCACTGATCCAGCACTGAAATAAACATTATATATAATATATATCAGCGCTATTCTTCTACTTGCTCAAAATGTTGAAATGAAGTGTAGCTAATTACAAGCTAATTCATATTTTTAATGAAGTGATACAACCACCTTAGCCCTGGCTATGTAGTTAGATATCTAACAGCTTTGCTAGGGGAAACTATTGCCCCACTATGTTTGTAGACAGCTACGTAAACACCGCATCACGTTCACGCATACCGTTCAACACTGACCGTTTCACAATGAAAAAGTAGAAGGAAAAATACGACAACCATTCGTCAGTTAGACCAAGATGGTGAATGAAATCATCCCTCTGATGCTGTCTTGACAGAATGGTGATTTCTGCTCAGCAGGGGGAACATCACAACCTCCACACTGGCAAACAGATCCTAACTGTATAATCACTGACTCTGTGCTCTCACCCAGCAGAACGGGATAATCCTCCGCTTCCATCCACGGAGTGCAGATCTTAACGTGCTGAAACTCTTTAGAGCTGATGATCTTCTGATAATATTCCTTCTGAGGACCTTTACCTGGCGTTACAACAGGAAAAAAAAAATGAACAAACTCCACATTGAAAATGATCATCTTCGTACATATCGAGAGCAGAAACCTGTGATGGCGCAGACTAGCGATGGAAGACGTTCCCCTGCCTCTACGAATCCTTCATAATCTGTCGAAAGAGGACAAGTCGCTGAGATTGTATGACATTTTTTGCAGGAAAGATGGTAAAGTAAATGAAGAACATTAGCTCCAACCTTCAAGTGCCTTTAAAAGAACCGAGAAATCTTCGTCCTCTGTTGAGGAGGATAAAACTGTTAGTGTTTTATATATATAATATTAATATAATAGTGTATAGATAACTGTAATCCAGAGCTGACCGGTCCAGCTGGTGCTGCTGATCAGAAGAGCAGGTCGTCCAGCAGCAAACGTCACCTCCCCAGTTTTAGTGTTTCGTTCTGTAAACGCGGTCAGCTCCATGTCCTCCTTGCTTTCAGAACTAGCACAAATAAAACATGATCACCCCAAGGCTTGACAGGACTGTAGCGTTTAATAAGTTCCTGGAAATGTTCACTCAAAATAGGAGTCCAGGCTCCTTAAAGGTTCCATAAGTAAAAAGAATTAAATAACTCACCATGGTCTAAACTGTGGGTAAGCGCTGGCCATGCGGATGAAGAGCTCATGGCGAAGCTTCAGAGGCGTTTCTCGGAATATCGAAGGAGGCTTGTCATATAAAGTCGATGCACTGGGGGAAAAAAAACACAAGATTGTGATACCTGATTAATCTTACAAAGCAAGTTATAGACTTTAGGAAAAACTTCAAGAATGAAACATTTGTATAGTTAAAAGTGTCTTTCCAATTTAATTCACATTAAAGTTAGAATTGTATTAAATATTATTCACGCTTTTTAAATTATTTTTCAATTAAAAATACCTTTTAGAACTTTGTTACGCTGAACATATAACTGGAAAAGTGTTGAATCCATGGTAGGAGATTATTAAAGTATTATTGCATCAGTAAACGTAACAGCCAATCATGTTTCAGTATGCAAATACAGACCATGTAGCACTAGTTTACCAAGGGATGGGTGGGGCTTTTCCAATTTGCATAAACAATAGAAGTGTAGATTATTAATATTTGTTCTGCTGTGCCATGCGAAGTGCACTAAAAATAAGTTTCAGATGACGTTATACGCCTACCGAATGTTCCAGTTCTTCTGAAGGTCACGTCTCATCGCATCGGTGACGCAAAGGTTGTGATCGGCAAAATGTCCGAAAAATTTCTCATACCTGCCAAAAAAAACAACAAAAAAAGTAAAAGTTATTACTTTTTTTTTAATAAAAGAAAACTATAAAGAAAATCGTTGCTATGTTGAAATGTTCTGTAAGGAGTCTCCAGTACCATTTTGCCACCCTGACGATGGGATGATTCTCGCCGTGACTGAGCGCCATGATGGAGTAACCGTAATTGTGCCAGTCGATCACGAACTGAGCTCCTATCATTCGACTCGCCAGCCACGTCACCGCGATGCTCGGCAGTCCTGGAGGATTCTAGGTCAGAAGACGCAAACGTGAAGCGACGGAAACCTTCAACACAACATCAGACGCAGCATCAGAAGTGAATACCTGTAGGAGAATATACGCCTGATCATCCAGCTTCATCAAGACGTAAAGGAGCTGCAGGGACTGCGAGATCACCTTGGTGACGTATCGGAGGATTTTAGGGCCGACTGAAAGCAATAAATCAATAAGTAAGTAAATAAATAATTAAATGAGTTCTATTTTATGTTAAATAGATGAAGCTATATTAAATTCCCAGGAGCGGTCATTACATGGAAGGCCCTTATGCTCTAAAATGGGAAGGATGTCGATCCGGTCGTCCTCAAGAATGTCTTGATGAGGTTTAGTACCTGAAAAGACAAAGCATCAGTCAGGTGGTTGTTATGTTAGAAAGAAATACTAGCAAATCCGGCATATATTCTTTATATTTTCTGCGTTTCTGTCATCCTGTCCCTTTTTACTCAGTGGAATTTACATCTTTAATCAGTATTATTTCTGAGCCCTCTAATCAGATACGCTTGTAGGTTGCTCGCTAAATATATTCTCAGATATCAAAGTATATTTTGTGTCCACGGTTTGTGATAATACTGATAAAACAGGTGGGTTTAAAGGTGCAAGTGTTTTGACACTTGACACTCCTCAAACTACGTAAGCCTAGTATTTTTTAAGGAAAAAAAAAATCGCAGAGCCGAGTTGTTGTTCTGGCTGGGGGCGGAGCTTATTTCCGGCCTGGCTATATGTAAGCAGGTGCTTTTTTTTTGGAGATTCAGGCTGCTAAACTGAGCCAAAGCACAGATCTGTAGCGCTGCAGAAATGACCCTCAGACTACATTTAAATCACAAATAGCAAACGCACCAAAAGTAACAATTTCATGATTTTAAAATTGTCCCAGATCCTAGCAGGTTCCCCTACGCCTCTTGGGGGTGGAGTCAAACCTGATCTAGCTCCTCCTACATGGACAGAGTTCTGGATAAGTGTGTTGTGGGTCTGGGGTTAGGCTTTTAGGAGGAGTTAGATCAGGATCAGGACCAGGACCAGGACCAGGTCCAGCTCCGCCCCCTGGACCTTTAGTTCTGCAGCGAGGACTATCAAGATCGCAGGTCCATGCAGCAAGTCGTCATTTCTGAGAAAAACCCACATCGTCGAGTACACAGTCTGAGACATGCTATAACGCAATCTCGTGAAACACTTGAAGAAAAAAATATGACAGACCGCACCTTTAATGAGTAAACAATCATAAAATCGGGACTGTTAGAGGAGCGCGTGCGCTGGACGGTTTACTCTGCATGACATGCTACATAGTAAAGAAGGAAAAGCAGCTTTCTTTCTTTAGTTTTCTTTACCGAGAAAGCCGATAAAGGTGACATTGTAGCCGTGCTTGCTGAGAGACAGCGCGTGATACTGCATGCGCGGGCTGCGTCCCACGTCCCCGAGCACGAGCACGCACACGTTCAGGTGCGCGAATTCGTCGCGTGACTTCAGGCCGCGCGCCAGGATGAAGATGAACACGACCACGCCGACCGGCAGCAGCGCCCAGGACCAGCTCAGACCGGCCACGAGCCCCAGCAGCACCAGCGACACTGTCACGAGCAGCACCGCCGCATTGGCATCCGCCATTGTTGTGTTCCTGCCTGTGACGTCAGGAGTGACGTGGCAGAGGATTTAAAGACACCGCGGTCCCTATTTTCAATGTCACTTTTATTTATTTATTTATTTTTTTTTTAATAAAACCTTTAGATAAAGCAGTATACATGCACTTAAATATGATTTAATTAATATCCCTTAAGTCCAAGTGCAATAAAGTCTGTTTAGAGGTAATTATTTTATGTAAAACACTTTGTATCCAGTCTGTTTTGGTTTGGCCCCGCCTCCCAACACACCTACACCAGGTAATACACCTACACCCCTCCCAACACACCTACACCAGGTAATACACCTACACCCCTCCCAACACACCTACGCCAGGTAATACACCTACACCCCTCCCAACACACCTACGCCAGGTAATACACCTACACCCCTCCCAACACACCTACACCCGGTAATACACCTACACCCCTCCCAACACACCTACGCCAGGTAATACACCTACACCCCTCCCAACACACCTACACCCCTCCCAACACACCTACACCAGGTAATCAACATTCTTTAGCTCATAATCATGGATACTCAAAATTCTTTAGTCCAGGAATTATTTAAAAAAATCTTTCCAATGATCATGGATTTAAAAAAAAATTCTTTAAACCATAATTTTTGGTTTTGTATCCTGTCAATGTTTTGGGTTTGTGCCGCCTCCCAAAACACCTAAAAAAAAAAAAAATTATTTATTTATTTATTTATTAATTATATTTTTTAAATTATCCCATAATGAGGGATTAAAAACCATTCTTTAGCTCATGATCAGGGAGAAAAAATTATGCTATAATTCGGGATTTAAATATTTAGCCCATAATCAGAGATTTAAAAAAAAAAAAATTGCCCATAATGTCATATTATCAACTATTTAGCCTGTAAACTGGGATTAGAAAATATTCAATGGATAATCATAGATTTAAAAAAAAAACTGTTTAGTAATAATTTGGAAGAAAAAAATTATTTATTCCATAATCAAGAATTTAAAATAATAATTCTTTAGCCCATCATCAGGAATTACAAATACCTTCTTTAGCCTTACAGGGGGAAAATTCTTGTTTTGTGTGACTTTTAAATGTGAAATTATTTGTACACATTCTGCTTTCCCACATGTACACACACACACACACACACACACACACACACACACACATCACCATATATATCACCTACTTCACCACTAGAGGTCCAACCTGAACTACTGCACCTTTAATCCTGGAGAAACAGTAGATCAGCGGTGTAAAAGCGGTGTTTTTTTGGGGGGAAAAATGTGAAATGTAAAGTATTTTTCGATTTCGGACACACCCCTTTTCTCCACCCAAACATTTGCGTTTGTCTGCCTAATCCACGTGACTCACAGCCTCTTAGCCACGCCCACTACTCACTTCCTCGCGCACACTCCGGGCTGGAGTTCCAGGCTCTGGGATATTCTGCACTCTGCTCTCTCTTATCAGGAATAAAGANATTATTATTATTATTATTATTATTATTATTATTATTATTATTATTGATTTTTGGAAGGATGCGCGCGCTCGTGACACTCCTGATAGTCGCGAGCCTGCGCTTTGCGCACCCGGAGGTTATAGATGACATTTTGGACATTTTGTCTAAGGGAGTGCATTTTTTTGAGCAGCAGAGCAGGAACATGAATCTGGATGGTGTCGTTGGTTATGTCATCCTGCAAGGTGAGCTCTTCAACACACTTCAATCAATCAATCAATCAATCAATCAATTAGTCAGGAATCTTATTTATAGAACTTAATAGCAAAAGCATGCACAGTGCAGAAGACAACACTAGAACAAATTCCACAAATATGCACTGTAATGAGCTGCACAGCACATACCTGCAGCTTATTTGTTTGTTTGTTTGTTTGTTTTTTGCATAAACCGAGTGCAGTGGTGCAGTTTAACCAGGTTACAGAAAATCTCATTGGCACTTTCTGATCATTTTCTTCTAACTAGGGTTGCCAGGTGTTCCCACAAAGCCAGCCCAATTTTCAAGAAATAAAACACTTGATGTCGTGCTTTTACAGGAAAACAACGTGATGACGTGAAGTTTGTTAGCACTGTTAGCACCCAT
>JAKKZN010000013.1:18820721-18838363 GCA_033441825.1 Pangasius elongatus
GTGGTTTTTTTTTCATTATTATACAATAAAATCCATTCATACCATGGCGCTCTTGAATTCTGGATTCTGATTGGTCGAAAGATGTTTAATATTAATGGTTTGCTGTAAGGAGAAGTTTATGTAACATATACAGAAGGAGTCTCCAGTGTCAGGAGTTGCCTTTTTTTTTTTTTTGTCTGATTAACTTTGAGAGAGGGGAAAAAAAAGAGAGGCTGATGAGCGAATGTCCATAGCTGCTATAAAGTAAGTGATAACAGGAGCTCGCTTGTTAAATGTAACTATAAACGGATAAAAAGTATGATATGTCGTTCTTTAATAAATAAAAAATATATAATCGTCTACAAATTGCTGCGGTATAAGTGGAATAATACTGTTATGGGAAAATAATCAACTTTGTGGTTGTAACAGTAGCTCTGCTTTACGCCGTTGATTGTTTTCCGATTACAGCACGCCTCCGACTGTTTCACTTCTTACTTAACGCAATGGTTTCAAGTTTAAATGCCTGCACACACACACACACACACACACACACACATACACACGGTCAAGGTAAGTGGAAAAAAACAAAACAAAAACGTAACCTGTTTGGTGACCTTGCGTAACTGCTCCGTCAGTTTTCCTGCCATGTCGTCTAACTTCCGAAAAGCCTGGAGGAGGAGACACGCAAAAGCTCTAGTTCTGATAAACAAGCGAAGTAACTGTAACTACAGACAAGTGAACATCCCTTGCTAAAGAGTGAACAGAACAAGCAAGGGATGTTCTACTGAACAGAGAACCCAGACTTGGGGGTCCGAGGACACTCGCGGATCCGTGAAGAATATAATCAGACATTATATTTAGGGGCCCAAGCACCAAAGTCAACTCAGGCCTAATGTGGAAAGCTCTACAAAATATTACATGACAAATCTAAATAACATTCATGGAACAAATCCATACTGAGAGAGAGTCTGAGACTTTTTTTATTTTGTTACCTTAATGGAAATCACAAGCTACTATTATCAATTTAGGGGTCCAAGCACCACGTCAACTTGGACCTAAAGTGTAAAGGTCAGGAAAAGAAATCTCCACAAAATTATTTATTATTTGACAAATTTAAATAACTTATTATTTAAGGGGGGGGGAGCAATTAATTTAAACAATATTACTGGGAATAGATTAACGAAGTCCCTTCCCAGGAAGATCACGTGAAGTGAAATAGTCTTTTTTATTCGCATGCTTTAAAATGGCAAAAACAAACCAAAACAACAACAACCATCATCTCAAGTGGAAAGTAATAATAATAATAATAATAATAATAATAATAGGGTTACATTTCTTTTTAATCTCAATATTAGAAATATTAGATACATTTCCTGACCTGAGTATTATGACAGTGAGTATAACAGGTCACGATCTGTCTATAGTCAAGATATTTTTACTTGATCTCTTTTTGTTCAGTGTATTATTATTATTATTATTATTATTATTTTTGGCATATTAAAAATGGGTCCAACTATAAGGGTGAAGATGAGTGTTACCTCCTCTGGAGCAGTTTGGCTCGTCAGCATGGCGTCCAGAAACTCATACAGGTACTGAAAACCAGAAAGCAGCACAATCAGTCCTTATAAAAATAAAGCACTGAATTCTGCTTTATTAGTATTCATATTTCTCCTTGAAAATTTCCAAGTTCTGCAGTTTAATAGCCTTAAACACTAAATGCCTAAATGTTTTTCTTACAGGTGAAAGAAACTTGTAGGTGAGGTGAGCGTTTTCAGCCAGGACATCAGCAGCCATGTCGAAATACTGCAAGTAAACAAAAAAAAAAACAAAAATTTAAACACAGGACAGACTTAAATTCATAGCAGGGAGACATCAGATCTCTGTATGAAATCCTTCCTCATGGTATTCCATAACCACGTAAAATCCAGCTCATAGAGAAAGCAATAAACAAATCACGTGAATTATTAAAGCTAAACCTTTGGGAAGAGTCGCACCTCATATTTACAGTAGAGCAGGAGCAGGTTGCCGAAGGTGGCGGGGGGGAAAGGGCTCTGCTGCAGGAGGAAGGCCAGCTTCTCGAAGCCTTCCGTTGGCTTGGTGTCCATATTCATGAGCGCCTGGTTGTGAAGCGTGACGGGGTCGAGCTCCTGCGATCGGAAAATGCAGCGTTAATGCTAATGTGGAGGATGTGTTCACAAGACGGCATTAAAGCAGCCGTCTGTAATGTTGCACTGAAATGTTTTTTCATTCCTCCAGCCGCTCATTCTGAAACTACATATGCTCATAAGAAATAGGTGAGTGGGTGGAGCTCATTTCAGGGCCAGAAAAATGGCTGAAATGAAGAAATTCAAACGGCAGCTTTAAATGCCATATAACACTGCAGTTCAAGGTACAATATTTCTCTAATAACAATAAACAATTATTCCTTAAAACAAAATTTCTCAAAACGAGTGCAAGCTATACGTCTTAACTATTTCTTAAAGCAATATTTCCTCGAACAAATGCAAGATATATTTCTTAAGTACAAACATATACGTCTAAATTAAACGAGTATTTCTTAACCCTCTACTGCACGAATTATTTATTTATTTTTTATGGATTTTTATTACTTGAATTAGTTCAAGAAATAAAAATATATTTCAAAATTAAAAAAAAAATAAATTAGGGGGGTAGTTTGTAAATTGTTGCCATATGGCAACAATGTGCAGTAAAGGGTTAAACAAATACAGGCTATAGCTCTTAAATATTTTTTTATATATCATAGGCTATATTTTTTTTTTAAATATTTCTTGAAACCTTAAATCTTGATTTAAAAAAATATATAGCCTTTGTTTGATTTAAGAAATATTGTTTAAAAAAATATTTAAAAATATATATTACATTTGTTTTAAGAAAAAAAAAACAATTTCTTAAAAGAAGTGTAGGCTGTATTTTAATATACCACCTGAAAAATATTAGGCTATATTTTTTAAATATTTTTTAAAGATATTATTTCTGTATAGTGTAATGTTTAACGTTGCTTATTTCGCCACGGCCCTATTCAGTGGCTTCACGGATGAGTATGGATGGTAAATGTGATAAATAATATTAATCATTCCCAACAGAAATGGCGGTTTGAGCCTGTAATGAACACGTTTCACAGGAACTTATCTCTGGTTGACACCAGAGGGAAGCAAACAACTAAAGACACTGCTTTGATTTCCAGACTTCTTCTGCACAAATGAAGCTTCTGTAATAAACAAAATGTTCACATATGCGCTTGTTTACTTGTTTTTTTTAATAATTAGCTTTAAATAATCACGAATAGAAATTCGGCTAATACGCATAATTGTGTGTGTAATGTTGTAACCCGTAGACCAACCCGTAAACATGTTAACATTTGGTGTTTATGCTGCAATCCGGTGGTTTTCTTGGGTCTAACCCGGCTGGACAGGTCTCAGTGCTCCTGACTACGTCTCCTGCAGGGCTGGAACGAGCGCTTGCGTAAGTTAGGGGCCGGTGTTTGGGTTTATTATTTCTCCCCTGCTGTCGGGAAGGAAAGCATGTCTCTACAGCTTTTCATCAGTTTATGCAGGTGAGCATGTGTGTGTGTGTGTGTGTGTGTGTGTGTGTGTGTGTGTGTGTGTTATCCACAGCCAATGGGCCTTAAACTCCCATCAGTGTCACAGAGGAACCTTCATTCCATACCAGTGAGGATGTAAAACCTTCAACTCGAGTCATTTTGCGAACTTGTCTGCTCAGAAACCACTGATGAACTCCGAAAAAAAGGTCGCTTGCATGAGCAAGCACGCCTGCTGGAAAAAAAAATGGAAAGATTTCTCTGCTCACAGGCATGTGGCTCATCTGATAGCTTCTGCTTGCAAAGACAGGCTCAACGTGCAAAGTTATTCGAGTTACTGATGGAGATGGAGATCAGAAACACGCCCGCCCACACACTTACACACACACACCCAATGTGTGGGGAAAAAAAAAATAAAAAATGACAAGTACCTCTTCTGATCTGGGTGGCATATCAGTCAGCGCTTCCTGAGCATCATCATCTGCAGAGGTCAAAAACAGGACAAAAAACAAGTGTTTCAAATTCCTTCATTCGCAAGCTGCATGTTTTGTAACAGGGTGTAAACCTCAGGCTTCCACACGGTATGATGCAATGAAGAGTCATAAGGCAACAATTCCATATTTGACAATACCACTGAATCTGTTACTGTACAATATGATGTGATTGCAGCTCATAAGGCTACAATTTTATACACACACACACACACACACACACACACGCACACACGCACACACGTACGCACCACTTGGTTTTCCATGATCCGATTTCGATTAAGGCAACGAGTCGATATTTGAGGACACCGCTGAATCTGCTAATCTCAAAAATGATACGTTTTTGTCTCATCAAGCAACGATGTGATAACTGACATTACCACTGAATCGGCTACTATACGATACGATTTTGATTCTTAAGTCAGTGATTCGATGTTTGGCGATACCAATGAATCCGCTACAATACGATATGTACGATGCGATACCATTCTGAGTCATAAGGCAACGAATCATTATTTGACGACAGCACTGAATCACACATTACGTTCTGACCAATCAGTACTGAGAGCTGAAGAGCAGCGCTGTGTTGTTTTTGTCTTTAATTTGTACTCACACTTCTTCAGCTGGTATTCGATGGCTGCTTTCAGGTTGAAGGCTTCGATCAAGGCCGTCTCGTGCAGCACGAGCGTGTTTCCCACGCTTTTTACTTCGATCCCTTCGGTTGTCATGCCGACTCCGAGTTCTGTGCATAAAATTATTATTATAGAGTATCAATAATAAGCAGAATATAAACCGTTTTTTGTTCAGTGTGCTTCTTGGGCCAGGATGTCTTTTAGTTTCATTGCAAAGGATGGAAAATATTTTTGATAAAAAATTTCTAATCATTTATCTGCATCTTAATTATTGGTAATACTGGCAATATTTATGGGAATCAACACGAACGAGATAAAGAGATATAAAGAAAATAAAGAGATCTGGGAACGAAATTGTGTTTTTCTTCTCAGCTTAAATTGGCCTGAACATTATTTCAGGTTATATAAGCTCATTTTTGGAAAATGACTTCATCGGAGACGCGGAGCCAAGCCCAGAGCTTCATGCTGGAACAGAAAATAAAGGTTACACCCATGTGGAAGAACCAAGCGCTTATTTTTAAAGCAAGATGGTGGATGGATGTAGACCTGGGTGCTCCCTTATCCCGCGCTCGATGATCTCCCGGATGTATTTGAGGGCTGCGGCGTACTGCTTGAGGCTGTAGTGGCAGAGGGCGATGTTGTAGGCCAAATCTGAAATGAGAAGAACAAATCAGACACGGTGAAGGATGCAGATCTCCCGTACCACAACCACGTCCATAAAAATGCTAAATTACTACCCCGAGGGCCGCCGACTCGTCCTGCCAATATAAACATGCAGTTTCATACCATATCGCTTTTCCTCTCGGTATGGAAATATATATAAACATCGATTCCTTCATAGAGAAAATATGCGGCCAAACCTACTATTAAATACCACTCTTTGGTGTCTTGGCACTGAAACTGTAAATATACAGTACATCTGGAAGAAATGAGGAGGACAGAAATTGAATTCGTAACAAGACATCGAGTGCGGGACATTTCACTACCACACGATTAAGATATGAATAGTTCAAATTTAATTCTTGATTTTTTTTCTCTTGTAAAATATAGGTACATTTTAATTCTTTCAAAATACATTATACCCTGGCGCTGTCGAGTTCTGGATTCTGATTGGTCAGAAAGTAGGTCTGGCTGCAAATCGCAGGTTTATGTTAATGTGCTCCTTCTAATATGTCACCGTTTCCGTAGCAACGCCTAACGCAGGGACTCGTACAGCAGACACAACGCACAGAGAAACGAAAAAACGTTGATATGCTGAAGTTTTCCGTAAGGAGACGATTATTTATTTACCACTTATGGAAGGAGTCTCCAGTTTATAATGGCCTGTAGTGTAATTACAAAGAGATAAAAAGAACAATGTGGCATTCTTTAATAAATAAAACATTAATTACTGGCAAATCAGTGTGGTGTAAGAGGAATAGAACACCTTGCAATGTGTTATTATCGGAAACTAATCAACTTTGGTTATGAGACCTTTATTTAAAGCTGTAACTTTACGTTTTCCGATATCTTACAAGAAAGGCTGGTGAGGGAACGACTGTTTATAGCTGCTATAGCCTAAGTGAGAAGAGGAACTCGTTTCATGGATGTTCAGCAACAGTAAACGCTGCAGTGTGAGAGAAATAAAACATTTCAGGATGTGCTGTTAGGGGAAAATAATCAACTTCAGAGTGGTAGCAGGAACTCTGCTTCATCACACCACCTTGCTGTTGATTATTTTCCTATAACATCATGATACAGGGTGTTTTATTCCTTATATACATATATATACAAATAATATTTTCACTGTATAAGTCATTTTAGCCATGCAAATAAAACTGACTGAGTATGCGGATTGAAGTGTGTGTGTGTGTGTGTGTGTGTGTGTGTGTGTGTGTGTGTGTAAGAAAAAAAAGAACAACCCTGGCTTTTTCACCTGGCTGGTATCCCAGCACTTGCATGGCGCCTGTAAACTTGGCGCAGGCCTTCTCGTATTCTCCGAGCTTATACAGCAAGCAGCCTTGATCCACTTCAGTGTCCAGGTCGTCCACGGGCAACTGCTCCACCAAAGCCTGGAACGATTTTTTTTTTTTTTAAACTTTAATTTTGCCAAAACCAGAAACCAGCTACTTCCAGCTGCATGTAGCGGTCAGGAAGCAATAAGCAGTAAGAGCTGAGATGACACACCAGTGTAACAGCATATCTTAAGAGCAAAAGAGAAAATAGTTATAACGTTAATGTTGCTTTATATGACTACAGATGATGGACAAGAATTTTGACGGTTCCCTAAAAAATATATTACCAGTGTAGCTGTACGGCTCTGATGGCTTACAGACACGACAGAACCTTCAGGTAACAGGAACTACTTAATACTGTATTGCTATAATGTTGAAATAAGGAATACAACACTTCAAGAAATGCTGTTATAGGAAAATAATCAATGATGAGGTGATGTAATGAAGCACAGTTATCACCCTGACGTTGATTATTGTCCTCTACCGATGTTATAAAGCATTTTATTCCCCTTATGCCACAGCAAATGGACAACATTTATACAATTTTGCTGATTAAAGGATGTCATGTCATACTGTCTTTCCATTTATAGTTACGTTTAGTAATTCAGAACATCCACGAAACAAGTTAGCTCCTGTTCTCGCTTACGTTAAAGCAAAAAAAAATTAGCTTGTCACATTACCGAGAAACCACAACGTGTAAACTCCTCTGTCCTGAAGATGTACAAAGCGCTAAATGTTAAATAAACGCCTCCTTACAGGAAACGTCAAGCAAACAATTCCACGCTTTTACTATAAAATGATAACGTATTACGACGAGCGCATTATTCTAACATTTATAACATAACAATAAACCTGTGATTTGTTATAGAAAATGAATCACCACCTTCTGACCAATGAGATTCGAGTATTCAAACCTCGCTGTGGTAAAAATAAACAGCTGTTTGCATCATATAGTCAGAATTCTTGTCTGGGGAAAAACACATAGAGATGCTGGACTATTTTGTAAAGAGGGAATAAAACAAATGTTGACAGAAAACACTGTCATTGTGGCATTTAATGCTGTCTGTTTTAAAAACATGAACTCACCATCGCTGCTGGAAAGTCTTCCTCTCCGTATTTTATAGAAGCTTGAAGTTTTAGCATCTGTGGGCGACCGAGAACAGATTGAGGAAACTAAATTAGCATTGTGTCGATGATTTAATGTTCTGGCTGTAATTTGTTTGTTTAAAAAAATGTAAAAAACTAAAACAGACGCCTGATCCCCGATTCAATTCTGTTCTGTCTGGGATAGAAAAATCCCACTTGCATCACAACACTTTCCATTAAGACCATATGCTTAATGACTTATGAATACATTCAGAACATGTTATAAGGTTCGTAAAAGCATTATACACATCACTATAAGGATTTATGAAAAAGGCATTACAGATTGGAGCATGGCTTAATTTCAGATTATATTTTCTACTGAATCACAGTTATGCATCTAATCACTTTAACCATCGTCAGCTATCTTGGATATCATCACCTTGGTGTGACTCGTAGGGCTGTCCAAAAGAAACGTGGCTTTCATTGCGTCCTGGAAAGCACACGCTCCGTAGAGGGACTGGGCGTAGTACAGTTTGTAGTCTTCCACCTCTGGGTGCAGCTGAATGAGCTGCTCGTAACAATCTGCTGCGTTGGTGAAATCCTGCACATGATAATAGCAGTAACCCAGAAGAGACAGGGCGGCTCTGGACTGCAGAAAAACAAACGCAGCAGAAGAACCGTCACAGAACAGTCACAGCATGTGTACAACATTCATAGAACAGTCACAGCATGTAGAGAACAGTCATAGAACAGTCGCAGCATGTAGAGAACAGTCATAGAACAGTCACAGCATGTAGAGAACAGTCATAGCATGTAGAGAACAGTCATAAAACAGTCACAGTATGTAGAGAACAGTCACAAAACAGTCACAGCATGTAGAGAAGTCATAGAACAGTCATAGCATGTAGAGAAGTCATAGAACTATCCCAGAATGCAGAGTACAGTCATAGAACAGTCGCAGCATGTAGAGAACAGTCATAGCATGTAGAGAACAGTCATAGAACAGTCACAGCATGTAGAGAACAGTCACAGCATGTACAGAACAGTCATAGAACAGTCACAGCATGTAGAGAACAGTCATAGAACAGTCACATCATGTAGAGAACAGTCATAGAACAGTCACAGCATGTACAGAACAGTCACAGCATGTACAGAACAGTCATAGAACAGTCACAGCATGTAGAGAACAGTCACAGAACAGTCACATGATGTAGAGAACAGTCATATAACAGTCACAGCATGTAGAGAACAGTCATAGAACAGTCACAGCATGTAGAGAACAGTCACAGAACAGTCACAGCATGNACAGCATGTAGAGAACAGTCAGTTTTCTTATTTTAAATATTTACATCTATGCACTTTGTCATTTTATTCAGAGTAGAAGCCTGATGTTGGCTTCTGCCGTTGCAGCTCGTCCGCCTCAATATTTGAGGTGTTCTGAGAGGCTTTTCTGCTCACCACGTTTGTAAACAGTAGTGGTTCCAACAACCCTTCCTGTCAGCTCAAACCAGTCCGGCTACTCTCCTCTGACCTTTGTCATCAACAACAGAACTGACGCTCAGTGGATGTTTTTTGTTTTTCGCTACATTCTGTGTAAACTCTAGAGACTTTTTGTTTGAAAATCTCTGGAGATCAGTAGTTTCTGAAATACTCAAACGGGTACCAATAAACATGCCACGGCCAAAGTCACCCAGATGACATTTTACCCATTCTGATGTCTGATGTGAAGAGTAACTCAAGCTCTTGACCTGTATCTCCATGATTTATGCATTGTGTTGCTGCCAGGTGATTGGCTGATTGGATTATTGCATGAATGAACAGGTGTACAGGTGCTATATATTTATTTATTTTTTTCTTTTTTCTAGAAACCAGGGGGGTGCAAACTTTTGTTGTCTCTGGATGGATCATGAGAAATCAGTGCATAATATGATTTAAATTTTAGAACTAAACTAAATAAATAATACATAAATAAATAAAATCTAACAAATAAATATAATAGAATAATTAATACATTAAAGAAAGACACGTGACTTACTTTCATGTGTTTCTGAAGCTCATTGCTCAGGATGTGTATAGCGTCTCCATAACGTCCGTCTTTAATCTTAACATAACATTAATAATAAATAATGCGTGATTTATTTGTCATCATAAACATTAGAGGAAAATAGAAAACAAATAAACCACAAAATACATTACAGTTAGTAATGTAAAGTAAGGCAGTGTTGTGACATTATCGGAGCGCGCGAGGTAGCTAAGCTAACAGCCAGCCTTAAAGTTAGCATGAACTCACCAGTTTATACACCGTAGCGGTGAATTCGCCATCTTTAATCGGAGTCAGCGTCATTTCTAAACACTTTATTCATTTATTAATTAAAATAAATACAATTATATCACGCAATTATATCTCACGAGCTACTTAGACGCTGAGCAGCATCATGACCTGTATCAGCGACACACAAGATTCCGTTACTTAGCAACAGTACCGGAACCGGAAATCATTCCCGTTGGTGCTTTAAAAGCCGTTCGTGTGAACGCAAGAAAAATAAAAATAAGTATATAAAATATAATGTATATAAAATAAACAGTAAAAATATATGAAAGTATTATTTACAGATTTTATACATTGTGTGTCCGTTTTTAAACATATTTTTAATATTTTATGTTTGCGTTCATTATGCAGAAGACTGATAATAAGAAAAACACTGGTTCATTATTATGGTAATAATAACAAATAATAGTACTATAATAATGTTTAATTAATTAACAAATAAAAATGAATAAGAATTAGTAACAAATAATATAATAATAATTATTATATATATATAAATAACAATATTAAAAATAATATATAATATTTACATAAATATATACTACAACAACTATGTATATATATGTATGTAACTATGTGTATATATTCTGATGAATTGTTCTATGAAACTGTGACTAGTGGATGTTCATCACAATCCTAAAAAAAATTCTGAATGAATGTGTTTTTTGTGACATGCACATGAGCCTAATTTGCATACATGAATAAATGCATAAATAAAATTTCAGCAAAAGCAGTTACTTTCATTCTGAAATGAGTAAAAAATAAATCAAGCAACATAAAGTCTTTATTCATATGTTATGCTACATCATTGCGCAGTTTTAGCTGTTTTTGTTTGTTTAGTCGGCAAATTTATTTTAATCGTTTCTGCCTCTGGCTTCTTTCTGCCACAACTTGCACTATTTATTCTCACTTGAAGAAAGTTATGAACCTGCAGGGTGAAAATCCTATTCAACTCACAATGGCTTGCTTATACTTGCTTGTGTGTGTGTGTGTGTGGGTGTGTGTGTGTGTGTGTGTGTATGTGTGTGTGGCGGCTCAGATGATGGAGAGAAAATGAGAGGGTGTGTGTTTTGTATATTCAGGGCTTTCTGAAGCGTGTGCTGTGTACTGAGACTGGAGACTCTGTCTGGACACTACTGAGGCGCCCTACTGAGGACACACAGCCATACTCACTAACAGGTATTTACACTTCTTTTAGGTTTTGCTTTTAAGTTATGCACATAAATATTGCAATTCATTAAATTTCCCTTATATATCCATGCGTGTTATATGGGCAGTTAAATGTGGTGTGCACATGCAGGATTCTGGGGTATTTGAGCTCCAGTGTGAGGTTACGGAGCCATTTAGAGGTCCGAAATGTTGGGCTTTTAAGACACTTCATCTCCAGAGTAAACTTATGGAGCCAATTACAGCTCAAGTAAGAATCTCAGACATGAGTTTGAGACCAGATTCGAAGACGAGAAAGTAAAGATTATGCAGTAATTTTTTTAAGGCAGTGTCCAGACTACATTATGGAGGCACTCAAAAAATGGGAAAATATTCATATGAGACAAAGCTTAAAAGTTACAAAGAAAGATTATGCAGGATTTTTAAGGCTGTTGTTCTTCAGAGTGAATGTATGGAGTCAATTACAGCTCAAAAATGGGAAAAAATGAGTTTGAGACTGTTTAAAGATGTACCTTAATGATTATGAAGGAAAGTTAAGAAAGTTAGAGCCCAGAGTAAATTATGGAGATGTTTAGAGGTCAAACATAGATAAAAAGTGAATTTGAGACAGAATTCAAAGATGAGAAAGTAAAGATTCTGCACATTTTTTTAAGACAGTTATTGTTCAGAGTAGATTATTGAGGCATTTAGAGCTTAGAAATGTTGGCATTTGAAGCCAGTTCATCTCCAGAATAAATATATGGAGCAACTGCTCAAAAATGGAAAAAATGCTGAATTTGAGACAACCTGAAAGAGGTAAAAGTACAGATTATGCAGGATCTGTATGACTGTAGAGACATTTAGGGCTCAAAAATGTTGGAAAAGTGAATTTGAGGCAAGATGGAAAGATAAAGATGTGGAATTATGTGGAATTTTGAAGGCTGCTATTCATCAGAGTAACTTTATGGAGCCATTTAGAGCCAAAAAACTGGAAAAACATGAATTTGAGATAAAAATGTAAAGATGTAAAATTAAAGATTATGCAGAATTTTATAGGCAACTGATCTCAAAAATAACTTTGGAAAAATTTGAGATGAATTTGAGACAGAACTCAAGATGTAAAAGTAAAGATTATGAAGGATTTTTTTTTTTTTAAAGCAGTTAAACTTATGGAGTTGTTTAGAGCTCGAATTGTTTGAAAATGTGAATTTGGGACAAAATTTAAAGCTGTGAAAGTAAAGATTATACAGAATTTTTAAGGTAGTAAATTACGGAGCTATTTACAGCTCAAAATGTCTCAAAAAATGAATTTGAAACAAAACGTAAAGATACAGTAAACATATGAAAAGCTTACGCAATATTTTAAAGTAAAAAAAAAGATTACTGAATATTTTTAAGGCAATAGATTTCGAAAGTAAATTTAAGGTGTTACACAAAAACCTAATGAACTCTTGGGAAACTATAATAAAATATGTGGAAATATACATAGATTTGCCGTTTATGTTCATCTTAATGCAAAAAGCAATAGCTACTTTATTCCGAATGGGATCCGGGATAAGGATGTGGGTGTGGAACGTTCTTTCTGTGGGACAGAAACGTCTAAACATCTCAGAGTTTATGTTTCTCCACCCGTTTTACGTCTTTGTGTTTTGTTTGCCAGGATGGGATTCAGGGTGAGCTTGCTGCTCCTCGCTCTAGCCGTGGTTGTCGTGTTCGGTCAAAAGAAACGCCCTGGTAATAAGGAATGGAACTACCGTGATGGATGTGAGTTACTTTTAGGGTCATCAAGAATGACAAATACTTAGGGAAAAAAATGCTGACATGGCTCTTTTTTTTTAAAGCATATTAAATGTCTTTCCAGCTGAGAAAGTGAGCATGCGAGGTGTGGCGAATCTGACTCAAGTTCTGGATGACTGGAGGTTCGATATCTTGAACCAGGTGAAGACCCTTCTTCAGAACGACCACCAGACCTTGCTGCCTGATTACTCCAGGTACTGTGGCATCATGTTGTGTTCTTACATTTCCATCACCTTTTGACTTTCCATCATCAAGACAGCAGACTGTAAACTTTCTCTAAACAGAAAAAATCTATAGCTGAGAAGGAAAATTGCTGGTTTGAGGTTTGCGGTAAAGCCTGGAACTCAAGTTCCTGGATTTATTTCAGAGCAGACTGTGTCATTATGGCTACTGGAAATGCTGCATGCTCAACCAGGAACTTCCTGGATGGTTTACTTCGTATGGTTTGGATACGAGTCAAGGATAATTACACTCTCTAGTGGTCACACTCTTATATCGGTCACACTCTTTCTTTTTTCCTTTTCAGGATCCAGCCTCTGTCTGAGGCTTTGGATGACTTGTACAAGGAGTTCAACGCCTTGAAGGCCCACCTCGGCGAGCTGACGGAGAAGTTCACGCCCATCGAGACCTTCATCGACGAGCTGAAGGCGGAAAAAGCCAACGCCGCCGCACCAGTCGCTCCAGTCGCACCAGTCACTCCGGTGCGGAGGAGACTGGCCAAGCCTCGAGCTCCAGCTTCGTGAAGCCGCTGAGCTTCCAGAACTTTCCATTAGAGCTGGTACTCTCTGCAAAACCATACATAGAAATATATCTGTATAAAAAAAACACCACAGTATGCATTTATATAGCTTTTTTCTTTTTTTCTTCTTCTTCTTTTTAGCATCTTGTTACTGCATGTTGCTGGGAAACAGGTAATACACAAAATGCTGAACAAGCCAAATCGCCCCATTTTGTGTTTTCGGGTTGCGTGTCAAGGCAACAATTTGTAAGAAAATAGGAAATATATACACAAATCTCTATATAAATCTAGATTTGTAGACTCATTGGATTTGATATATTGATTATGTTATTTATATACACACATGTATCTCTCATTATATAGAATTCTATCTTTTATCAACACACACACACACACACACCCCATTTTTTGTCAGTAGATTAAATCAATATGTCATGACCCATTGTAATCAGGATGTATATTATTTCTAGCACATGAGCTAACATATTAGGACATTACTGTGCATTTATATCTCTCTGAGAATGGTAATGCGGTGCTTCATTTCTTTCGTCTCATGATCTGATCTAAGCTACGAATAAAATCCGACGTTTGCATGTATGATCTCTGAGTGATATCTTATGAAAAGAGACACATTCTCTGGCGACGCTGATAAAACACTTTGTGTCGTGCTGTTAGAGGAAAATAATCAACTTTGGGGTGATGTGATGATACCAAGGAGTCTCCAAAGTTGATTATTTTTCTGCAGTAGCACTCTGCTCCATGTTGTATTTCTCTTATATAACGGCAAATTGCCAACAATTGCATTTATTTAAATTTGACATATAATACTTTTTTTTTTAAAATCCATTTATAGTTATAGTTAGTAAAAAAAAAGAAAAGTAACTTATATTCTACACTTTGCTTATTCAGAGTTTCTTTTTTCACTGGAAAGAGAAAAAGACATATTGCAGGAGAAATAAAAAAAATAAATAAGCAAATATAAAATAAAATAATCCAATGTTATTCGCAATGTTAAGTGCTTAGATCTTAGGAAACAAATGTGAGTAACGTTTCCCAAGTGTGAAAAAGCCTAGTGTGTCAGATCTGAACACATAATTTTCTCCATATAAAGAAATCAAGCCACATCACCTAGCCGGTAATCGTAAGACGGAGGAGAATCTACAATTTCAACACAAAATCATGAACATCAACCATCTTGTTTGTCCTTTTTCCCCCCAAAACAGCGATAATTCAGTCAGAGTCTAATGTCATCACCCACTTAACTTCCCAATTAACAACATTAGGCAGCAAAAAAAGAAAAATCAGTAAAGTGCAATTGATGATGGGTAAAATAGCTGAATTTAATCAGTGGTAAAGTTTGAATGCGAGGTACAGTAGATGATCCTTAAAAGTGGTTTAATGTGAAGTTACATTAGACCATCATGGGAATGGGTTGGTGGGTTAAATTAGGGAAGAAAACCTATTTTAATCACATTTCTATATAACGATATTGAGCAGTCCATATAATAACACATGAATTGAGTGGTGCTGTGTCCATATTGTTGGACATGAACGAAGCATCCACCACGTCCGTAATCCTAACTGAACCCCATCTTCAAAAGATTAAATCTAAGTTCTTGTCATTACTATGACCAGGTTTTACACACCAGTAAGAGCTGCAGCACTGGGATTCATGCAGCACAATACAAATCGAATACAGCTGAATTCGTGCTGAGAGTTTGGTGTACGAGTCGTGCACCACTAAACCACCACCACCAGAGGGAAATCTACATCTTTGTCTCTATAAATGATGACGTAGGAGTCATGACCAGCACATCAGGAACTGGAGCATGGTGTGGGATGTTACCTCATCATCATCATCATCATCATACAGTTATCAGTTCAAGTCTATGACACAATTGAAACCCATTAGAAAATGACAGGATCAATCAGATTAACCCGATTTTCTTGGTTTGATAACTCAGGAGTGTCAGGAATCATTTAATAAAAAAGATATTTTATAATTAGAACAGGATTTCCTCATACATTTTTCAAAAATTAAACAAACAACAACAAACACATTCAATAAATAATGTAATAAATATCCCAATCATGGAAAACATTGAAACATCCTCATGTTTTTATTAGTTGACTTGCGAGTCACGTTCTTGTGTGTCGAAATTCATCCCAAAATTATTTCATTCCCAGTGATGAAAATAAGCATCAGATTTATTGAGATCCATTATCTTTCCCAAGAAATGCAGTACCAATTTTGAGTTTACGATGCGGCCCTAAATAAGAGCAAACCAGAATCAAGGAGGTCTTTTAGCATTTTTACAGAAATTTTTTGAGCTCCATAAATCCTTCTCTTTGCTAGACAGCTTGTCTTTCATTTACTTACTCATTACTGCAAGTCCTGAAGTGTTTTATTCCTCATACACCACAGCCATTCGACAACACTAGGAACATACTGTACATTTTATCCATTTATAGCTGCATTTAATGTTGTGCGACATCCCCAAAATTAGGCTAGCTTCCTGTTCTCACTTATGTTATAACAGCTGTAAACAGTCGTTCTCTTGTCTTTTCACACTGGGGACTCCTTCCATAAATGTTAAATAAACACACAGACAACTTCGCCATATCATCGATCCCAAAAACATCTGGAACGTCAACCATACAAGTCCATGCGAATGAGCCGTTACTATAGAAACGAGAAGATATTAATATACAAGCGCATTGATATAAACTTGTGATTTGCAGCTGTACTTCTTCCAGAGCTGCTCTTATAGAAAATTAATCAGCACCTTCTGACCAATCAGACCTACAGTAGGTCCAAACTTTTGAACAGCACTGTAAATATCATGTATAAATTTCCAGATTTAAATAAGTTTCAGAAGTTTTTTTTTTTTCCAGAGAAACTGCAACTCTTCATAACTCCAAGAAAGACAAAGCACTCACAGAATTACTTAAGCAGGAGGTAATTCATCACTGTCAGCTGCCAGACCGACTGTTTCTTTCTTAGATCCTTATGTAACTCGTTCCATGTTGTAGTCACTCCTATTAACCTGAGCAGAAACACATAGCACAAGAAGATCGACAAGCTTTAATTGAGTCTTGACTCCGTCTCGATAAAAGTGCCGATCCTGATTAAAGATTTAACAAGCTCTCAAAGCTGGAAGGATTTAATCCAGAGAGATTGGAGGTCTTCCAACTTGCCGAGACTTGCCAAAGAGGAACAGTGCGATGAATTATGGGAGACATTTCTATGTTACTGCATGACAGTAAAATGCATTAAAGTAATAAAGTGTTCTGGAAATCAAATGCTGTAGAAATACCAAAAAGAAATAATTTGGATGTTTATCTGGTGTTACACAGAATTCAGAACATAGATGAATCTACAGTGTATTCAGAAAGAATTCAGTTCTTTAGAGAAAATATTTGTTTTCTTTTGTATTCTCACAAATAATCCAATCAGAATCTTCACATATGACAAAGAAGCTTGAGCTCAGATACTTCCCATTGTCACAAACTCTCAGATCTCCATGAACTTCAACTCCCAGAATCCCCAGCTGTTCATCAGTATTTGCTTTGGGTTATGGTTTTTAATTTTTTGGCCTGTTTTCCCATTTATTTCCTTATATTTTGCCAGTGAAACCTGGCTTTCTATTTAACCTGCAGTCATCTCTGAAAATATTTCCAATAATGATTCTTTGAGATGTTTCTACAGCTTGATTAGTTCACTGTTGCTTTGAAAAAGCACACCTCTATATAAAGCCTCACAGCTGACAAACACCAAGCTACAGGGGCAAAGGAATTGTTGAGGCCCAAATCTGGGAAATGTGCAAAATTTTCTGCAGGTTTGAAGGTCCTGAAGAACACAGCGACTTCCAGTATTCTTAAATAGAAGA
>JAKKZN010000013.1:18872070-18883093 GCA_033441825.1 Pangasius elongatus
GAACCCTCCAGACCTGCCCCTGTACCTAAGAAAAAAATATTCACAAAAGGCTTGACTAAACAAATATGTTTTCAGCCTAGACTTTAACACTGAGACTGTCTGAGCCCCGAACACTAGGTGGAAGGCTGTTCCATCACTGTGGGGCTTAGTAAGAGAAAGCTCAACCCCCAGCTGTAGCCCGCACTATGGAATGACAGAAGAATATTGTCAAACGCAGTGGATGGTAGGATGAATGGATGGATGGAAAGATGAATGGAATGAAAGATAAATAGTTTGATGGATTAATGGATGGATTGATGAATGTGTCGATGGTAGGGAATGATAGATAAATAGATTAATGAATGGATGGATGGATGGATGGATACAGTATTGCCAAAGCAGTAGAAGGCATGACAGCTCGATAGATGAAATGGTAGATAAATGGATGGGTGGATGAATGAATTAATGAATGAGTGGAATTATGGATGATGGATACAGTATTGCAAAAGCAGTGAATGGAATGATGGATGGATGGATGGAATAATGGATGGATAGAATGATAGATAAATAGAGTGATGGATGATTGAATGAATGGATAGATGGTTGGAATGACAGAAATAAATAAACATATGGATGGATGGATGGATGGATGCATAGTAGTGTACTAAACAGTATGTGAGAGTGGTGCACCATCAGCCAAGATATGCTGAATGTTGATTGGCTGCCATGGGCCAGACGTAACAGGAATAGGATGTTTTGTTATCTCTGAACTGAAGAAACGGCGCTAGGTACAGATTTCACATTTTCTCAGTGTTACTGCAACTCATTACGGTCAAAACACCGCCAGAAAATCTGGGAAAAGTTGATTTTCACAACAGGATCTCTGCAGAAAATGCCTACAAATTGCTGTCAGGTGGGTTATAACGGTTAACGTGGTGTGGAGAGCAGACTGTACAGTGACATTACACCCTGAGTGTTCATTAGCGCATGATATAGTACAAGTCAGAGGCAGAGAAAGTAAGAAATATTCATGATTTGACATGACAATATCGCTAAAATAGTCTAACAGCAGACACTGGACACGTTTGACTGATGGTAATGATGTCCAACACGGCAATAAATCCAATAACCCAGGCTTAAGGGAGATGGAGAGAGAGAAAAAGATGAGAGAAGACTATGGAGTGATCACATTTATATTGATTAACTTGTAGGATTTGATGATTTTTTTCCAAAAAAAATGTTGCCAGCTTTTACATATTATTTTTTATATCATTTTATTTGTGAAAGACACATTCACAAATAACACACACCCATCCAATATACAAACATTATCAATATATTCTTGTATGATATTCCACCTTGAAAACATGTAGATGTTTAGCAATTGTTAAAAACAAAAATTCACCCATGTTCATTATTTAGTCAGCCTTCCTCTCAGAAATAGGAGATTGAGTCATTGTAACCCGATCGAAGGCCAGGCAACCTCATTAATTCTGCATGTGAGGTGTTCAGGCAGTAAATTATATTAGCAAGATTAGATTGATTTGTTATGCATCGTGCTGGTGTCACTATAGCGCATTTGGTTAACTGATATCTCACATGGCACTATAGCAAGAGATCGCGCAAGTAGTCGTAGCATCATCAGAGTGGAATAAATGCTTAAAAGCTTAAAAACATGGAGCTGGAGTTGATTTCAAGAAATATTTCACTGTTTTTCAACCTAATCTCTAATCTACAGCATCTGCAGACTGTGTGTGTGTGTGTGTGTGTGTGTGTGTGATTATGACACAGGAGAATTTCAACACATTTCTCTGCAATGAGAAAAGATAATAAATCCAAATTACTGTAATAATCGAAATTGACAGGCATCAGAATGCAATGTCTGCAAGGGTTGTGTGAAGAAGAAACCATCTTCATGAAGTTAATTCTGTGGTTTTGTATTGCCTGTCACATACTGATGCTCCAGTACTATACATGTAGTGTCTGGAGGTCATGCGTATCTCTATTTGTAGGTCGAATACACAGACAGGGAGAAACCAAGAGAAATGAGGACACAGAAACAAGAGGCTTAGAAAGAATACAATTGGCAAGACTTCGCAAAGAACAGTGATACACAGAGGATATAAGGAGGCAAACGTATCACAATGCTAATACAAAATAGTATTTTTGTAATCAGTAACAGACCAATGATCGGACAGGGGCGGAGACAGGACTAGAAGAGAAACAGAGGCATACTGCGTAATAAACAAAAGCATGTGGAGAACCCGAAACAAAACACATGACATGGATTTGTGATACCGCGAATACAGGAACAAGACTGTTACTCCTCAAAGTCCTCCATCTTGGCATCATTCATGAATCGTCTTGGGCATGCCTCATGAATCGCTGTTGAATTCTGCAATTCTGATTGGCCAGCAGGTGTTGATTAATTTTCTATAACAGCAGCTCTTACAAAAAAAGCAGCTGCATATCACAGGTGTATTTTAATACACTCGTTCTAATACACTATCGTTTCTATAGTAACAGCTCATTCACAGGGACTTGTATGGCGGACGCTCTGCATAAACCGAAAAAAAAAGTGTAATGTGAAGTTTTTGTAAGGAGATGTTTATATAACATCTGTGGAAGGAGTCTCCAGTGTCAGCACTTTGCAAAGCTGGAATAAACTGCGAAAAACGAGAGTTTGGTGAGGGAACGATTGTTATAGCTGCTATAACGTAAGCGAGAACAGGAACTGACTTGTTTCCCTGACGTTCCACTACATGGATAAGATATTGTTGTTTCATTAATAAAAAAAAAGGTCATCACTGGCATATTGCTGTAGTATAAGAGGAATAAAACACTTGGGCATGTGCTGTTATAGGAAAATAAGTACCTTTGGGGTGGTAAAAGTAACTGCGTGCTGTGGCTACTTTCCTACAACCATGATAAACAGTGCTGATCTGTAGAAAAATAAAAACTGAAATACGTGATATGTTCTTATTTATTGGAACGATTTGATTTTATTGTAATGAGCTTGATTTGGAGCATTTGGAGGGATTACGTTCACCATCAGGAATTCCAAACTCCAAAACGTATCGCTGTAAACAACCATTTGCACATTTTTATGTTATGTTTTCCTAGATTTACTTCTGTGTTTTTCTGACTTTATACATTTCAAAGAATTTAAATTGTTGAGATTTCTAAAAAAAAAAAAATTTAACAGGGTTTCATATTCTTCAAAACATGTTCCGAGCTAACGGATCGTCCTTTAAATTCCGTATCGTAGCTGTGACTTGTGCTTTAAATAACATGCTTCGACTTGTTGTCTTTATTTTGCACGTTGCTGACATGCCGCCAAGTTTTAAGTGTTCCTTCCACAGACGGAAGGGCTTATGGAAATAAAATACTTTAACAAGCGTCTGTCTCTTAAAGAAGCTCACCTTGCAAGGACAGCCAAGTCATTTTGGACAAATTTGTAACGACTGTCCTGTAAAAACGATGCATTAGAAGATGAACTTAAGAAAAAAAAACCCTCCACATAATATTGTACTATGCACCTGAGGCTGTTTGAATACTACAGCTTTGTCCGTTTACAATTCTAAGAGACTCCTGTCGATGAATGAAGGTCTACATTGACTGAGAGTGTAGATGTGCTCCTTTTGTCTGTAGGCGTCCTCTCTGGGGAGCGCTGAAGGAGGAGCATTACACTCATGTTGACCTCTGTCTGACCTCAGCCCTCATCCTCAGAGAGCGACTGCACAGTCGGGCTCCATGGGCTGACTTTTCGATTAGAGCCCTGGAATCAAAAGGTCTGGGAAGAAAAAAAGTCATGCTCATCGTTCTCGCAAATATAATTGGAAGTCTAGCTTGAGACAGGATTGGGGCGCTTGCCAAAAAACAATCTAGTTATCTCTTTTTTGTTGGTGCCTTCTGGGTTTCTTTCACTTGTCTGTCTCCAGGAATATAGTAACAGAATTACATCTTAAGTACAATTCCGACTTTTTTCCCCCCCGAAGATATTATCATTTATTGCATACTCGTACCGATGCGTATTCCTTTGATATAAACAATCTTCCATTAAATAATAAACTGGAGTTAAAAATAGGTTGCAGTGTAATGTGTGCGTTAGAGGTGAAGAGGCAGGGCACGAGTGCGTAAGAGCAGCTTGGACTATGTTAGGGCAAATCCAAGAATCATCATCGTCAAATTTCGTAGCATGGCTCATATCACAGGTACGCAACAATAAATACAATGCAACAATTCGGATACGTGAACGTGGGCGAGGGTCAAAACCAGGAAGCCAAGACGTAAACGTGAACATGAACCACGAAATCTGGGGGGGGTTGGGGGGGGGAGGCTTAGTAACAGACGTAAACTGAACGAGACTTTCCACCGGAACAATGAAAAATAATAGCTTAAATACAGTAACCAATCGAGAATGAATACGAAACAGCTGAGAACAACCATGACACATTAGAAAGCTAAAACCAATGACAAGACAGGGGCGGTGACGAGACGTAAAGTAAAACAAAACGATTTATAAACAATAATATAAAACACAGACGCAACGTGGTTCACGCTAGCAGTTGCAACATGCATTGAGAGCTGCAGCGAATGGCGAGAAGGGGAATAAGTGACAAGAATTTGTTGTTGATTAATTGTCTATGACAGCAGCTCTGCCCTTTTTCTAATATGTTATCATTATCAACCTAATGATCAAAAGATTAAATGTGTGTTGTTATTTAACACAGAAAATCATTGATGAGTTGATGTTTTCAACATGAAGACATTTATGGAAGGAGTCTCCAGCGTCAGCACTTTCTAACGGTTAGCAGTAAAACCATAACTAAGTTTTTCCAACAAAGTCTTCAGGACAGAAACGTTTACGCTTCGTGGTCTCTAGGTTAAATGACAAGTTGCGCTTTTTTGTTTTTTGTCTTATTAAGCACTTATGTGTTGTTATAGAAACACAATTAATCAATTGTGCTATACTTTTTATGACGTTTTGAGCTCGCGTTTTGGACGAGCTAAGCAACTGAAGTCGATCAAGTCTTGCAGTGATTGGTGTTCTGAGAGCACACATGTTAACACCCTGGTTACCTTGGGTTTCTTTTTTTTTTTTTTTCAGGTGAGAAATGCAGGAGCTTTATTGATCTGGCTCCAGCATCGGAGAGAGGTGAGTAATGAGTGTCATTAGAGCAGCATCGAGGCTTGTCTGATATCACACTCCGCAAATACAGCACATTTACTATCTGTTCTGACTGTGGCTTCATTTATCGCTATATGGATAGTATATTACTTTTTTTTTTTCCATTTCAGTCCTCCATGTTATTGTAAAAAGTTTTGTAGGCTTGGGTGATATATCAGAAATGTTGCATACTGGCTGTTAAACTTTCCATTACTATCCATATTGGCAATAAGATAGATATTTGCTTCTAAACTCAATGAAAAACATCCCACAAGGCTAATATTCAGAATATGCTGACTCACACCTGACCGTGCCTTATTTAAGACCACTGAAATGTATGCTATGCTAAAAATGAACATAATAATGCTTAGAATAATAGGACACTAGAAATAAGACTGCGTTAGAAACGAACTTACTTCGCACAGGTTTTCGTGCTATGTGTTGGATTTTTGCTACCAGGTCAGGGGTCGTTTCAAATGACTGCTGCTAATCACAGCCAATTGATCCAATGTGCAACTCTGTCAGTCTCACAAGAGAGATGGAGAAGAAAACTGCAGAGACAGCAGCTTTCAAGAAATGTTTTCTCCTCCATTTATGGAAGGAGTCTCCAGCGAGTGTCAGCGCTTTGTAACTGTTAGAAGTAAAGCTGCAACTTCAGGCATTTATGTCATCTAAAGAACTCTTTTTGGAAGAAAATGAAGGGACTCAAGTAACATTTCTGGAACCCTTGTTCCAAGAGTGTAAAACTATTCGCCAATGATGAACCCTTTTTTGACAGAATGCAGAAAACCTAGCCACCCAAAGAACGCTTGAGGAACCCTTTTTGTGTTACTGTATAAAAATTAGCCATACAAAGAACCCTTGAGAAACCCAATTTTAAGAGTGTAGAACTACTAACCATCCAAAGAACCACAGAGGAAGCATTTTTTTTTAGATTGTAGAAAGCATAGCAATCCAAAGAACCCTTGAGGAAACCCTTTTGTTAGATAGTAAAAGAAAATAGCAATCTAAAGAATAATTTTTTAGGACTACAGAAAAATTACCCATCCAAAGAACCATTGAGGAACCCTTGTCCTCAGAATGTAGAGCCATTAGCCATGCAAAGGACCACTGAGGAAGACTTTTTTAAGATTGTAGAAAAATTACCCATCTAAAGAACCCATGAGGAACCATTTTTTAAGACTGTAAAAAAAACTAGCCATCTAAAGAACCCATGAGGAACCCTTTTTAAGACTGTGAAAAAACTAGCCATCTAAAGAACCCATGAGGAACCCTTTTTGCAAGATAGTAGAAAAATTTGCCCTACAAAGAATCCTTGAGGAACATCTTCCATAAGCTTGTAGTAAAAATAACCATCCAAAGAACTCTTTAGGAAACTTTTTTAAGCTTTCAGAAACATTAGACAGTGAAAGAACCCTTGAGGAACCCTTTTTAGAGTGCATGAAAACAACACAACCCTCAGGGTAGAGCTCGACAGGAAGCAGGAGCTAAACCAGGAAAAGAGGTTTGTCAGAGTTCTATAAACGTTGAATAGGTAAATTTTGAATGAAAAACTTGTGGTTTCTGCAGTGACTTTGGGAGCCGACTGTGCAATTTTTAGCTTGTGTTCTTGAGTCTGGGAGGTGTGGGAGCCGCAGAAGAGAACCAGTATTTTGTGGAAAGACGGAAGAGGAAGCAATGAGATGGAGGCGTATTTATTACAATGAATATTTGATCAGACAGCTCTGACGGCCCCATAAGAATATGCAAAACCTCAGCAACTATCCAGAATGATATACGAGAGATATAAACATTACAAATTAGTCTGAAGTGTCTGACTGTGAATAACGTCAATGTCTCAGTCAGCATTTCCATGCATACTGTATATCAAACGACAGAGACGGATATTTTAAGGCGGTAAAGAAACACTGAGATTAGATTAGTCCTGAAAGGGATTTTATTTTTGTCCCAAAAATGGGAAGGTTTTGTGTGTGTGTGTGTGCGTGGGACTGGTGTTTTGGCATCAATGCAAGAAGTGCTCATGAAGAAGTATGAAGCAGGGTGGAACTCTCAGTGCTAGGCTGGAGGGCAGTGTGTGTTTGTGAATGTATGTGTGTGTGTGTGTGTGTGTGTGTGTGTGTGTGTGTGTGTGTGTGTGTGTGTGTGTGTGTGAGTGAGTGTGTGTGTNGTGTGTGTGTGTGTGTGTGTGTGTGTGTGTGTGTGTGTGTGTGTGTGTGTGTGTGTGTGTGTGAGTGAGTGTGTGAGTGAGTGTGTGAGTGAGTGTGTGAGTGAGAGAGAGAGAAGCGTTAATGCATGGTATCACTCTCATACAGCCCATTTGTCGTCTCAATGCTTTCCTCCAGAGGCTCTTATCTATCCCCGAATGAGCTGCCAAGCCTGGGTTGCTCAGCGAAATTATTGTTCTCCAGCCACAGGCAGGTAGGTCCGACCTCGCCTCAGGTGCAGCGTTGGTGTCATTGTTTTGTTCACCATCCAGTGTGTTGCTGGGATGCGATGGTGCCTTTGGAAGGAACTTGCAGAGAACCATATAAATGTTTGGATATTATTCTTAATATGACACAATTTGATATCCCTATGAGACTATATATGATACTCATATTTTTGTAATTATTTTAGGGAAATAAATTGATAACGTGTTCTAAATGAATAAGAATACAGATCCGAATAGGGGGCGCACTATTAGTTTGGAATCCTGCAGGAAGCTCACGGGACAAACAAAGACCACGGTGACGTTACTGTATTTATAAAATCTGTAGTAACTGCCTTGTCACACCCACTTTGGGTTTTAAATCTGAATCCAGATCCGGTCACAGATAATGTGACAAAAAAAGAAGATTGTGAACAGTAATGCATATCAGATGACTGCAATTTTCAATTTCCATTGTGATCAATGATGGTTCTTGGTAGTGGATTCAAACTTTCTCCATTCTTGACTGTCTCACTTCATGTCAAAAGAAGAATTTAGTTGCTACCATTTTCTCTTGCTCTACCAGAGAAATGATCGAGCCATCAAGAAGATCTCTAAGTTTTGAAGGAGGTTTGAACTTTTGTTTTGCTGGCTTCTGAAGAATAAAGGCTTGATTCTCAAAGATATACCACTGCGTCTTGAACTCGGGAAGAAAAGTGCTTTCGGACATAAATATTGCACGTTGCTGTCACATCTCAAGTTTGGCTCGTTTCATCACATCCCAACACTCAGTTCTTCTCCCACTTTTCTAATTCTCACAGACTTCCCTTTGAACCAAGAGCAAGCAGCAGAAGATCCAAACCCTTTAAGGATCTACATGAGTAAACAAATCTAAGAAAGTTAAGAAGCAAACCAAAGCCCTATTTGGATGGGATAAGCTTCTCAGCATGACGCCATTCCTGAAATGTCTGTCTTCTCTGTCATGTATGTGTTTGGAAGGCTGTGAGTTCTGTATCCTAGCTATATGTTTTCATCCTACATAGCGATATGATCGCATACTGAATCATTTTCTTTCTAAAACGCTATAATCATGACATTGTGGCTTATGCAAATATGAACTGAGGTTTTATACCTAAGAGCTTCTAGTGAAGATGGAATGGAAAGTCATGTGACCTGTAAAAAAACAGAGGCCCTTCCCTTTACTATCATTCTGTAATGACCAATCATTACAAATTAGTCACTATAGTTGCTTATCGTGGTAATAGGTAATTAATCAAGAGTTACAGTCTAATAATTGCTTAATTAAGCATTAATTAAGGAAACATTTTGTAATATTCTCCTAGAAGCACCATTTCCTTGTAAAATGCTATATCTATCTATCCATCTGGACAGGATTGAAATGATCAGACACTGACATTTTGTCAAATGACAGCAGGTACATTGGTCTGAGGCACACCATGTAAACTTACTGTCCGAATAAGACTAAAGATACGACTGTCTTCTCACCCGTGTTATGAGGCAATGAGCAAATGTAGAATGCTGATAACTTTGGGAACACTCCTGGGACCGTCTGATAAGAGATTTTCCCTGCTCACTTAGAAAAAAAACATCAATTTCTCAACATGTGGAAGCCAGAGGGGAGGTAGGTAATGTCTCAAGGTATCTTTCTGCTTAACCAAAGCAGGGTGCAAGGAGGTTTATCATAAGCACTTATTTCATATACGAGATAATGAAAAACACCAACAGGACGGTATGTTAAGTTTCTGAGTAGGTGGAACTGGTGCTTAGAAAATTGCAAGCATTACAATCCATAGGTATGTAAAAAAAAAAGATTGTTATAATGTAAAATTCAAAATAAGGACGTGCAAAGAAAACAGGACTCAAACAGCAAGACTCGGACTCAACTCTAGAAAATGCATAACACAACTTCCCCAAGATACTATACTATATCACAAAAGGTTATAAATAGACAAACTGATTAAGAAATCAACACAGAACAGGTGAACACAATAGGGCAACAAAGCATCATTTCGGGGGTGGAGACCGAACTAGAACAGGAATAAAAACATGAGCATGTGGATTTCATTGTGATGTGAAGGGGGAAATGGTGGTCTATAAGTCAGGCTAAGACTGTTACTCCCACTGCTCCTCCTTAGCTTAACCGTTTGCAAGTGCGAATTAATACAAATGTGAAGATATCCAGTGGTCTTTCAAAAAAAATAAATCATGAAAACCTCCTTTGAGCTCATAGTGTCAAACTTGATTTTGTTTGCTAATAATGAAGGCTGAGCCATTCACTCTTACACGGGTGTGTGAAGAGGAAATGACTAAATTTATTACGCAGTGGTGGAGTGCTCACAAATGTGTGTGTGTGTGCATATGTGTGTGTGTGTGTGTGTGTGTGTGTGTGTGTGTGTGGGTTTGCAGGTGTCCTTTGGCTGTCAGTGGTCTCCGAGGTGTTATACATCATGCTGCTGGTGGTTGGCTTCAGTCTAATGTGCTTGGAGCTCTTTCACTCCAGCAACGTGATCGATGGCTTGAAGCTGAACGCCTTCGCCGCCGTCTTCACGGTGCTGTCAGGTAGCCCAAAAAAACTGATTATACATTTCTTCCTTACACATACAGCTCCAAGTGATGAAAGCTACACTGGCCTGAAGTGCATGCTACTTGGATCTCGAAGAATATGGCAAACTGAAGAACCCCTTAAGAGTTCTAGATTTAACATTTTTCCAAGCGTCCTCAGTGTAGAAAGGATCTTCAGGGGTCCTTTGAATGCTTAACCATTCTATCTCTCTAAAGGATTCTGTTTGGGGAAACAATCCTCCGTTGTTGAGATCTACACAGAACCTTTAAAGGTTCCCACAGAGGGGAAAACTTAAGAACCCTTTAGACTGCTAGATGAAACTTTTTATAAGTGTGCATAGCATCTACTTTTACCACTGGAGACCAATAAAATTCATCCACCCACCCTTCCATCCACCCCGCTATACTCATCAAGCGTTTTTAGCTTATTACAGGGTTCTTTAAGGGTTCCCGCAGAGGGCCGATGTAATGAACCTTTTTTAAGAGTGCACAGTATCTTATTTTACCATTGGAGATCAATAAAGTTCATCTCTCCATCCATCCATCGTCTACACTCTTCAAGAGTTCTTAGTTTATTAAAGAGGTTCTACTTTCAATGTTCTCTAATAGATAAACACTGTTGCAGGGTTCTGTATAGAACCTTTAAGAGTTCCAAAAGAGAGGCAAGCTAAAAAACACTTAAAGTTTCTAGATGTAACCTCCAACCCATAAACCACATCACCACCACCCCAAGACACTATCTATAGAGTCCATCTATAGATATACATTCTTACAAAAAAGGGATCCTCAGGGTTCCTTTGAATGTTTAACTGTTCTAGCTTTCTAAAGGGGTACTGTATGGAAGCAACAGCTAATTGGAAACAATTCTCTGTTGTCAGGTTCTA
>JAKKZN010000013.1:18885132-18895983 GCA_033441825.1 Pangasius elongatus
GTCCTGAATTGTCAACATAACGTGTGCGTGGGATCGAATCTTTTATGATGCTTTGAAATGATTTTGTTCATTCGAAGCACTCTCTTCTAAAGAAAATGTGCCAACAGTTTGAAGGAAAAGCTGACTGAGCATTCATCTACTACACATACAGCTCACTTTAAGTGTTGTTTATAATAAATTTGGTTCTTGAGATAAGCAGTGTTTCTGATTAAGACGTTCTCTTTTAGCTGGTTTCTCAGTTGTATTTCCACTCTGTTAGTGCCAACATCTCTCCACTAAGGAAAAGGGTAAGAAGTAAAAGGCATTCTGTACTACACGCTGAATAAAAATCTGGGCTAATGAATCGTGCTAAAGAAGGAGCAGTCACAAGTGTGTGGGTGTTCGGACCTTATTCTGCAGCACACGCAGCTCGCTCTAATGGACTGCTATCACTGAAAATCCATTCCCATTAACGTGCATCTTCCTCACAACACTGCCCAAGAATAAAACACTCGCATCACGAAGTGCATTTAAATGTTTTTTTCCTCTCTGACTTTGTGGAAAAAGCTTCAAGCATGGACCAAAAAAAATATATATATAAAAAAATGCTGTACATTGCAAACTTTCCACCATTTTGAATCATTGTGAGATTCCTATTTTAAGATTTGAATACTTTTTGTATAGAACAGATGGTAACACTTTATGCTAAGAGTAGTATCCCTAGGTAGTGTTCACGTAAGGCTGTGTCATGACAGACTTATGTTACAACTTTGACTTGACTTGGAAAAAATAAAGCATGAGTCGTAAACAGCCTTGTTAAAAGCACTATGCAAATAAAATTGAAATGTGCTGATTAAAAATGAGTACAAGGTACCATGAATTGCACAGAATTCATGAGAGCAGTTCAGTTCTGCGAGCACTGAGCACTGAGAAACTTGAGCTTACCCCTTTCCCCTCGTTTGCCAGGATCTACACTTTGCTCACAAATTGCACTCAGTCTGCATATTAGTATTGATGCATCCGTAATTATAGCATTCTCAAAAAAAAAAGAAAAGAAAAAAAGAAACGTGTAGCATTTCAAAAAAGCTTAATTCAAAAGTCTCTTATGTTTAAGCTCGAATTGATTATTCCAGGATTAACCGTGGCTTCTCTAGGACAACCCTTACTGAAGGATCTTTAACCGCCCGTTTTCATCCCGATCGATGCTACATGCGAAAACCTTAAAGAGGAATTGAATCCAGCGGCGTTTACTGGGAATGTTGCGTTGAGAAACTATATGTATGTATTAGCCTCTCTGTTCATATAGCGATGAAACATTTGTATTGTGCGAATGATTTGTGTTATTTTGGTGCTCTTGAGACATGCGCTAGGTTCTGACAGGCATGAAAGTGGTATTTACATTGGCTGAATTACCACAGATGCTCTACTGCCATCCATTAGCCCAGGATGAAATTGCTTCATTTGTTTTTTGCCATCTGGCCAATTTCTTTTAGCGTCCCCCCCTACCCACCCCCCCCCACACACTTCTTTCTTGTGGGTTTTTTCTTGCCTCTTTGAAAGCAGTAAGCTAGAAACCTGTAAATCAGAAGGTAATTGCAGTTCAGGCTGGTTGAAATCCATCAGGGTGTTGTGTTAATTTTCTCTACCTCACAAGCTATTCCGGCACTTTCAGGACTTTTGGATAGGGTTCATTCCTCAAGCATGGACGCAAGACATTTTTCATCCAGAATGTTTAAGGAAATGAAGAAAGAATTTTTTTTATTTGTTTTTTGTCAGTTTTTATACTCCTGACTATAACTCTGTATTCTGGCAGGTCTAAGTAAAAAAAACTGTTCTTAGGTTATGATAACAAACAGTACTATTTGAAGGATAAGCTTGCCTAGCACTCGCACATGTGTAACTCTCATGCAAAATCTTAATGCTCCTTAAATCTGTAGTAACGCCTGAAGTCTGATCACAATTAGCATTTAGTTTGTACCAGTTATGATTGGAACATCGACCTAACTACACTAGATTTGAATGAATCATTCAGAAAACGTCCACATTACCTCGAGCTGCTAAGATGAAAAGTTTCTCTGTTTTGTCTTCTCTCAGCATGGCATGGGGATCTTTCACCTGTTGCATGGCCGCCTCCGTCACCACGCTCAACTCCTACACGAAGACGGTCATCGAGTTCCGGCACAAGCGCAAGCTTTTCGAGCAGGGTCTCCGTGAGGAACAGGCCTTCCTCGACCAAGAGGCCTTCCACTACTTCCAGGATCGCTCTGTGCAGTCCATCTCCAGCTCGGTGGACCTGTACCCAGGCCACAGTAATGCCCATGGTAGTGCCTACAGCAGTGGCCGGGGGAAAATGCGTGCACCTTCAGCTTCTGTGGACATGGCGGACAACGCAGATTCTCTGGGAGAGGAGCAATGCTGAGGACAGCTAACCGCAAACACTTTTTTATGGTCATGCAGTCGTGAGAATTGAGAACTCTCTAAGAGAGTCTAAGAACTCTCGGGAAGACAGTTATGATTTGTGATGGACCTATTTTTGGGGCATGTATAAAAACGAGTTTATATTTGATTATATAAACAAAGGTGAAATATTTTCTGCATACGTGAAAAGGAACGAAATGAAAAATTATGCTAAATCTGTGATGAGAGATTGATCGTTGATTGTGAATTGAGAACAGGGACAGTTTCTGAACGTAGCCACGAAAGGTGCACTAACACTGCCACACAAATAACAATGCATTGGCTATCAACAGGGTGCCTGCGGGTTCTTAATTAAGTAGTCCGAAATTACATTTGACAGATTGACAGCCTGAAGTACTAAGCTGTAAAACTCAACTCGATATTTAATAACGTTTCTTTATATGCAAGTTAGTTTCAGATAACTTTCGAGGACTTGCAGAGGCTGTTCTAAGGACGCCATTTTGTTATTTTTCGAAACTTACGTTTATGAAAATGTCTTGACGTTACCTGCAGACACCCTGTTAGACAGAAATCTGAAGGATGGTTTTATAGCCACTGCCAGACATGCAAGTGTTGCATTATCTATCTATATATAAATATATATCGAATGTTCTCCATTGCTGAATATGCCTTTGTGTTGAAAACAGCAGATTAGCCGAGTGTTTACATTCGATCCCCAGAGAAGCACAGTGCGCAGTGTTCGTCAGCCACAACAACCCAAGACTCGATAGTTTCAGCATCTCGAATTGTTGATTAGATTAGCCTGTTCTTGATTTTGTCACTTTCATATGCATTACTGAGTTGTTGAGCAATGGCGGTCAGTGGCCAGGCCTGTTCATTTAATTTATTTATTTACTTCAAATAATTTTTATGATCTTACTGTTAATGTATAAGTAATTGAATACATTCTTCTCTAAACGTATTAAAATCTATTTATCTATGTATGCATTACAACCATTTGATGAAAAGAAGTTTCGGACTGATTTATAGTTCTGGTGTTTTTTCTTGAAAAGCATCTTCTGGTATCGTCTGATACTACCAGGATTTCAGCACACAATAATAATAGACACATCTCTGAAGAAAAGCACACCTTTCTTTTCTGCCTCTGAGAATGTTTATCCCTCATCTTGGCAGTAATCTACAGCCAAGTAATGTGTGTGTTTCATTTCTGAAAAAGGATTTATGGCATGTGAGCCCTTGATTTTGACAAAATTTACTGGAAGCCATAAAAATAGCGAGTAGCAGCATGTTGAAGATCCCGTGTTCAGCAGAACAGCGCAGATGAAACTTCATCTTGGGTTAACTTCAACTGGTTGAAATCTTGCCTAAATATACAGTGCCTTGCATAAGTTTTCACCCCCACTGAACTTTTCCATATATTGTAGTGCTACAAACTGGAATCGAAACGGATTTATTTGGGATTTATGAAGCATGGTGGTGGTAGTATCATCTTCAGCTTTATCCTTGGCCTCTTGCTTGCTTCTCTGACTAATCTCCCACTTTACCCAGTCAGTGATTTTTGTCAGACAGCCTCCTATAGGCAGAGCTGTCATATGTTCTTTCCATTTTTTAAATGGTGGATTTAAATGCTGTCACTTCACATAATATTCAGTTTTGGATCATTTAAAAAAAAAACAAAAGTATGTTTAATACCTTTACGGAATTTTGTCCCAGACATGTTTTGACAGATCCTCCCCCCATCTTTTTAATATTACAGGCTATTTTGTGTAGATTCATGACATATAATCCCAATTAAGTGCATTTAAGTTCAAGGGGATGAATGCAAGAAATGGCATCCTCAAGAATCATTGGTGTGCATATACCAGTTCATACAAATGCAAAACTTTGGCATTAAAAATCCCTGATTGCAGCTTCAACACAATGGGTGGGTGGGGCTTCTGATGTACACCCAAACCCAGCTCTCTTTATAAAAACATTTTATATCGATGGCTTGAATGCCATAATGGTCTATTTCCTTTGAGCTACTCTCTTTTTTTTAGCAGAGTAAACACAGAGCATCTTGGACTGAGAACCTGATTGCTTTTGATTTCAGAAGTTTATGGACCTTGTGCCAAAAAACGAACAATACTTCCCACACCTGTGACACAGATGGCGGCATATTTTGTACCGTCATGCCTGCAAAGGAAATGTCAGGCTGATTAATACCCTCTTGGGTTTTTTTGATTACATTCCCTCTCGCTTCATCAGTTGCTCTCAATCACTGCGGTAACACACACTCATAGTGGACCAACCAATGGATCTTGATGAGGACACATGATGTTGTCATGTTTCATGGTCAAACAGAGAAGATCTGCTGCTGAGAAAGCAATGTGCACCATCTTATCCCTGAAACCCTCACCAATCCTTTCATCCATTCATCTCCTCATTATCTGTCAATCCTCCAATGTTCATTCTAACAGATAACTTTAGTTGTAATCTTCATCTTTGGCAGAAATATATAATAGTTTTAGCTGTAGTTTAGTCATTTGGCTATTGTTGTAACATGCTGTTAGAGGCAGGACGCAAATGAGTGCAGTCAGCATGTGCTTTATTACAGCGAATCCCAAAAAAAAAAATGCTGTGGTCAATCAGAAGTCAACAAACAAGCAAGAGTCAAAAACTATCGGAAAACAAGGCTTGGAATTTGACAAAGAAATGCACAATCAGACTTTTCAAAAATTCTTGAAAAAATTCAGAATGTAAATTGATCAATTAATAGAGGGCTATAACACAAAACAGGTGAACACAATAGGGCAACAAATGACAGAAACAAAGGCACATTGCAATTTAAATGTAGGACGCCAAAAATTCCTGCAATTTAATAGACAACTAAGTACAGATTCACAACAGTGTGGAGATGCATTGTTACCATGTAGCTGGGATTTGCACTTTTCTTGTTGTCACAACATTACATTGCACAACATTACCTTACTTTGCTATGACAAAACCTACACCCTCTTTGTGGAAACATTGTGGCTATGGAATAACAACATAATGAACTCTTTGAAACTCATTGTTGCATTTTGCCTGGAGGAGCTATGAACACTAAGTCTTTGGAAGGAAACTTTGGAAGTCTTTGGACATCCCAAAACAATAAGTGCAACTAAAATCAGATTAAAAAGTAATACAACATCATTCATTATTGACTACAAATTGTAAACACTGGCAGAGAGCTGTGGTATAAGCAAAACTGAGAAGTGCTATCATAGGGTGGTAAGAGTAACTCTCCTTCATTACACCACCTGGTCGTTGATTATTTTCCTAGAACAGCGTGTGACAGAGTGTTTTATTCCTTACTTGAGCAATAACCAGACTGAACTAAAAATAATGGAGTCCTTCTGGCGTTTTTAAAAGCACTGTCTCACTATTTAACAAGTACCTGAACTGCGAACTGTCAGAGACTTTATCCACAGCTTAAAATGAAAAAGGGTAACAATTTGTCCCGTTTGACAAGGGTCACTGCCGATACGTGTTACGACAGCCGAGGGAATTGTTCCAATTAAAAAACGGAGTGCGACAGCAACGATGGACAATTATCTCTCAGCACAGGAATAAAGACGACTTCATTTGTCCCTATTGAGTTTTACGTACTGAAATGGCGTTTATTTCATTAGACCTTGTGGCATGGCTGGAGTTAACGAGCTCAGTTTCAGCCCTGGAGATGAACCAATAATGGGATGGCATTTAAAGACAGCAGATAGAGTCCTAATGAAGAGAAATTCATCACGGTTGCTTTATAGGACAAATCCTTTCTCTATTAATAGTTCATTTAGATCCATAACAAAGTGCTTGCTCATGTTGCAGCAGGACGTGAAAAGCGCAGCCTATTAGCACAAAAAGTTTCCGAATAAAGTTGCAGTGTGGTGTTTTCGCTTGCATGCGCACATTTCTTCAACCCCCTCATCATGTTGAAACATTGTGGGCAGATAAAATTCTTCAAAACCGAAAATCTTGGAGGGTCATATGTGGCTCTAGGAGGTCACACCGTTCTGCTAGTCAAACACACAAATCATTTGGCAGGTGGGAGGATATACATGGTGCAAATACATAAATATATTATACATTTACTTTAAATCAAGTTCTTAAAATACACAGTTGGACTTTGACTTTATTTAACTTGTTACATAACTTTAATACACGTGCAAAACATGTTCTTGCAAGATTTCTATTTTGCTTGTTTTTGGTAGGATCCAGGGAGTTTAAGTAAGTAAGTAAGCAAGCAAGCAAGGATGCACAAGATTTTTCCCATGAGTCAATTTTCAAAATTAACACCTTCTAGTATTATATACCACAGCACTGTTCTCAAATTCTCAAATCTGATTGGCCAGAAGGTGTCGGTTCATTTCAATAACAGCAGCTCTGACAGTACTGTTGCCTGCATGCATTTGTTCTAATAAATGATCGTTTCTATAGTAACAACTCTTTCACAAGGACTTGGAGTATGGTGGACACTCTACCTGTATTGTTATTTAACAATGAAAATAAATGTTGAAGTTTTAAGTAAGGAGATGTTTATTTCACGTTTACAGAAGGTGTATCTAGTGCGAGCTTCAGGAAAACCAGCCCTTTTTTTTTTTTATAAGAAATGTCAGTCAGATGACACGTTTTGAGAGCTTTGTTCTACTGTGACACGTACGCATACGATTTATGGCACTTTGGGGCAGGATAATGGCTGGTGCAATCGGATTAGCATTGATGCTTAGCTCTTTGTGTTGCATTGTGTCACTGACCGCTGCTAAAGGATTGGGCAGATTTATAAATGCACACACAGATGCTCATCCTGATTATTCTGCATTAACGTCATCTTATAACGTTACAGGCATGCAATGAACGTGCAATGAAATTTAAAGAAATAACATTGAAATAATGCCAATGATTCAACGAATACCAATAAATGAAAAGTGTGATAAAAATGGATGCATATTACCATTTCAGGACTTCAAGTTAGCATTCATTAATTTCAATAAGATACAAAATTATAGGATGTGCTGGATCAAGTGCTATTTTATGAGCTTCTCAATAACGAGCAGGGAAGCCATTTTGTTCAATTAAACCAGTGATTAATCTGTATCAATATATCAGTATAGTATCAATAATATATTGGCAATTGAAGTTTTCACCATTTTCTCATTCATATATCATCATATTAGACTTTTTTATTTTTCATTTGAATTGCGTTTTTTTCGCTATTATGGTACATGATGTTACATTTGACACCAAAGAAAAAAATTCCTTCTTCAGTCCCTCCCTGATTTCTTTCTCTCTTTTTTTGTGCTTAAAGGAATGGTCTTGTGTGTTTAATATATTATTGAGGACATCATCATCATCATCATCATCATCATCATCATCGAGACCTTAAGTATTCCTTCCTGATTCACAGGCATTTACGCTTTCAGTAACAAAACCAAACTAGTGAGGAAAAAAAAAAACAATTCAATAAAGTCAACTGCAGCTTTGACTGACGTACAAGGACATTTACAACAATACACTCATTTCCAGCACTGACACACAATCAATATCTTTATTAGCATGAACTGAATGGACACCTTTTCTCTAGTCTCCAATCTCTCCAATGCACATCCACTCCACTCTGAGGGATCAATTTGCCTCCGTCCTCCAAATGACGACATTCCAGCTCATTTGTTATTTGGTAATTATGCTGAAGTGTCTGGTGACTCCTCTGAGTTTGGTCGAAACCAGTTCAGATGAGTTTGTCTAAATAATAGACCCGCAGCCTTGATGGAATCTCCCAAGATTCCTTTTCTCTGGTGCTCATCTCACTTAAAGGTTAAAAAAAAATCACCATGAATGACTAAAATCTTCATCTTTACAATTAATATGTCGTTTTCAACGGCATCCAAGATTCATTCCGAGTTTTATCATTTAAACTTTGATATGTTGGTCAATTTGGTTAACAGCCGCACCAGTGGGATCGCTAAAAGAGAGTGATGCAGCGGCACTTTAGTCTTTTAAGTCAGTCCAGCTCGCTCACCTCCTCATCTGTACACTCTGCTCAAACAGATCAGCTTCCAAAGCTTCAGCATTCACGCTAACACTGCCGTCAACACCTTCGCGATCAACATCTCTTAGATCGCTAGCTAGCTCGCTAGTCTCCAATTCCAAATGATTGAAATCATTGGCAAATTGCTTTGGTATAAGAGGAATAAAACACTTCAGAATGTGCTGTTAAAGGAAAACAATCTACTTCAAGGTGGTAACAGTGGCTCCACTTCATCACACCAGTTCGTTTTTGATTATTTGTCTATAACCGCATGCTCCCAAGTGTTTTATTCCTTACTTAACATGTGACACTAACCCAGAACTGGGCTATAGGATTATCATAATACAGCAACGTAAAAATAATAGTAAATAGTTGACAGCATTTTAATAAACTAATTCTATTAAATACAATTTCAATAAATATTAACCCTCTACTGCATGAATTATTTATTTATTTTTTATGGATTTTTATTACTTGAATTAGTTCAAGAAATAAANATTAAAAAAAAAAAAATTAGGGGGGTAGTTTGTAAATTGTTGCCATATGGCAACAATGTGCAGTAAAGGGTTAAAACATTTTTGCTTGTTTAAAGCCTGTTAATTTTACAGACAATATTCATAAGCGTAAACATTATACAATATGCTTCTAATTACTAATATTTTATTGTGTGTGTTATCATGTATTTTATACCCAGCTTTCTTCCTGCTCCTTTTTACTGGATTATGTATTATCAGTAATGGTAGTTTATCCACAAATCTTTATGCATAATTATAATATGAAATTCTGTGATAATTGTAAGATTTACAAAATTGAGATTGGAAATATATGTTTAGTTTTGTCTATACTTTAGTTATTTATAGCGAAAGTATTATGTGTATGAGTTCAGGGAATATTTCTGATATGCTTCCCAAGCCAATGCACTCCATAATTCTTATTTAAATTGATTTCTCTTTTTTTTTTTCCCCTCTGATGCAAAAACACTTTGAAGTTTTTTTTTTTCCACCACAGCTGCTTTATTGGTTATTTATCAGCTTCCTGGACGTCTCTGTCTCCGAGGTATCATGCCAGTTTCATTTATGCATGACAAACGCACCCCTCCAGCGTGAATGTTATAAAGCTCAAGCTTGTATGATTAGTGTTAATCAAATTCAGCACACAAACTGATTACGGCTTGATAAATAAAACGGAATCCTCCAGAAATAAATTAATCGATGCCCACCAGTCAATTCTAATTAGGTTTTTGTCACTCTGAGCTAAGGATGGCAGGGTGAAGGAAACAAATTGCTGCTGTGGATAGGTTTTCTTGCATCTCTGTTCATGTGTGTGTGTGTGAGTGTGTGTCTGAGTGTGCGAATCTCCCAAATTGTGAGCTGTAAAGTGAAAGAAACAGCTGCGGTGCCATATCGGTTCCCGAGTGTGCCAGGTGGGGACAAGCCTCCAGCATTAAAAGTGTACGTTAATTACTGTTTAATTAACCCTGCGGGGAAAGAATTGAGATCCATCACACCGATAGAGCTTAAGGAGCTTTATAACATTAACATGTCACATCCATTTCTGTCTTCTGATCTACATTTCCATGATCATTAATCAGCAGCATACAGTATGAACATAATAATAATAAATAGAGCCATTCTGCGGGGGCCAAGCATGCTTCATAAATACCGCCCCCAGTGCCAAGTTCCTGCCAAGTTACACAAAGTTTCGTGACGGTAGTTCAATGGTAACACTGTGAAATGCGTGCTGTAATCTGCTCAGCTGATGTCGGTTGTGTGTGTGTGTGTGTGTGTTTTTTTTTTTATATAACTCATTCTTACTTATAAATCCATGTACAGATTGGCAGAACTACTCACGATACCAAATTTTAGCTTGTAATAATAATAATAATAATAATAAGAAGAAGAAGAAGAAGAAGAAGAAGAAGAAATCAATTTACATTTTGCCTTTCTCAAAACCAAGGTCTTGAATTTAATCTGAAAGTGGAAAGACAAACAGTGCTAGAAAGTTTAAAGTAAATCATCCTTGCATTGAGATGTACCTAAAACTTTAAGATATTCATCTAAAGAAAAGCCTGCAAAGTTGTGATTGACAACAGCAGAGTGGCTGCTGAAGCTGAGGTTCCACGCAAAGTAACAGAAAAATCTTTTATCTTTCAGTTCTCTATAGAGTGCCTTATATAATTAAATAAGTACTCACTCCGCTTGAACGCTTCCACATTTTGTAGCATTACAAACTGAGACCGAAATCAAATTCATTGGGATCTTTGAAGCATGGTGGTGGTAGCACGGAGTTGAGCGTTATCCTTGTCCTCTTGGTTGCTTTTCTGCCTAATCCCCTCTTTACCCAGTTTTGGTGGATGGCCTCCTCCTCCATACAGAGTCATCATTGGGCCATATTCATTCCATTTGTAATATGAC
>JAKKZN010000013.1:18910656-18923175 GCA_033441825.1 Pangasius elongatus
CTTCACCCTGTAATCTTACTGTTCCACTTCCCTCCCTTTCATTCACACACATGTACTCAGTCTTACTACGACTGCCTTTCATTCCTCTTCTCTCCAGTGCAAACCTCCACCTCTCCAGGTTTTCCTCCACCTGCTCCCTGCTCTCACTACATACACACACACACACACACACACACACACACACACACACACATATATACATATATATATAGCTACAGAAAAACTAACAAGTACTAAAGAAGTAGAATTCAAAGCACCATCTGGCTTTAGATTGTACTAAAAAAGGAAAAGTATTTATATCTATATTCATATGATTTATATGCAAAGATCACATTTTAATGGATGATGCATTATTATTATTATTATTATTATTATTATTATTATTATTATTATTATTATTATTATTATTATTGCTGCTCGTATCTCTTTAAATGGGATCGGTCTGTTTTTGTGCGCGCGGATGAGAGAGAGAGAGAGAGAGAGAGAGAGAGAGAGAGAGGCTTTGTGTGCACATACAGACTGAACAGACACTAGATGCCTTTATTTTTAGCCTCCATCATCGCGCCGTTTGCTTTTTGCGCTTTAGCGTGATCCGTGATTATAACTGTAATAATAATATTAATAACACTGCTGATAATATTTTTTTTTTAGCAATACGGAGTTCTTCAGATCTCTATGGCAACATCGAGACGTCGTAGCATCACTGATCGGCGACGGGCAGGGCCGCTCTTATCGCATATTTATTTATTTCCCCGTCCCTCGTGCGCGCGCTTGTGGGAAACGTGAACGCGCCCCGGCTGGAAGGCTTTCACCCACCCATCATGGATTAGTCCTCGCGTGCGCAAAAAAAAAAAAAAAAAAAACCCCAAAAAAAACAAAAATACTACATCATAAGGTAAGATTATTTCGCGTTATAAACCATAATAATAGTCATAATAATCATGATGACAGCAAGAGCAATAACAACAGTAACAATAACAATAACAACAAGGACAAACGTGGTGTCAGAATGACATGCGCGCGAGACGCAAGGATGAACCGAAAACGCTCGCGTGCAGGCTCTTTCTGTTCCCCGGTAATAACGGTGCTCTACTGGGAAACATATTCATCTTATACATCATGTTATAGTATGTGCAGATAAATCTGCTCGACTGGAAATGAGAACTGAGAAACCGAGAACCGCATCATCATTCAGCTCTTTGTCTATTTTTTTTTTTTTTGCATCACTCTGCATCATCGATCGTGTATTGGAGCGAGAAAAAAAAGCGACGCTGAACGATCTTTATGACGTCATCTCCCGTTATTCCCATGCTCGAGCTCACACAGGAACAGGAAGGAACTTGGTCATCATGATTGCAGTGGTGTTTCATGATCGCTTTCCTTCCACCTCTTTCTTGGGACTGCATTTGGATGGTTTTGTACGTGTTAGAAGCGTAGCGGAACACGGATACATTTTTCGGAACGACCTGATGATGTGTCCTAAACGGATACTAATACTGATACGAATAGAACACGTGATATTCGTTTGTTTGCGTTTTGCTTTAAGAAATATTGCCAGAATAGCTAACAGGGCGTCTGACTCGGGATTCCGAACGTTTATGCAACTTTTATGCTGACGCGCTGTGAGATATGAAGCTCGTGGGAAGACCACGTGAACGTGCGGTGCTGTGTGATGCATTTATTGTGTTCGTTCACTCATCCTTAGTAACTGCCTGCTCAGGGTGGCGTGCTTTAAATTCAGCCACGAGTTTGTTTACATTCTGGGAAATATACAACCAGCCAAATTAGTTAGAAAATATCGTGGAACATAACTTGCGTGAGCGGGATTAGAAAGTTGAGATCAATTATGAACTGGAGTGATGTAGCTGAGGTCGAGGAACTGTCAGAGCCAGAATTCACATACCATGAGGACATTTCTGCATCTCTTTCACGGTATTTATTTCCAAAATGAAACATCCTTCAGGTTTAGGCCACGCCCACTCCAGCTTTATATCTATGTCTACAGATACAGGTGTGAATATTTGAAGCAGTAAACAGATGCAGATTGTGTCATTTCGTTACACCCTAGCCATATGTCCTATGCATGTTATATGTGCTATAATGCATCCTATGATGCACTAAAAGATTCTGATTTTGATTTTCAGTCATGATAGTGATTTATTTCCTAATTCCGGATTCGTAGTCCGCCTGCACTGCACAATTTAATTACACCTATTAGTCAGTTTAGTCCAAAATCAGTGCAAAATTGATACTCTGGATTCATTTGCATTTTGCTTTGGTTTGTTTTCCCCCTTGAAAACGTGCCTGTACCAATCATTCGCAAGGAGTTCCCTCGTCCTTCTTAACCTTCGTAAATGTTCTTCGTAACCCATAGTCCAGAAGAACACAATTTTACATGACCTGTTTATCCTAGAGCGATTTTGTTGCCACTTGAAGTCAAAAGTTATGTCAGACAACTTAGCTAGCTAATGCATTGTTTAGTTTAAAAAAAATTAAAAAAAAATCACAATATAGAGTGTACATCTTCTGTTAGCTTTTTTCGTTTTTTTAATGCTAAGCTAATTTTCTGGTTAACAAATTGACAACCGAATGACTAGCAAATTTTTTTGGCCTGGAGCACTTCAGCCTCATGTTTTTCTGAGTTTCACCTTTTCGTAAAAGCTGCTGTCTTGTGACTTTGCGCTGGATTCTGGAACGACATGGCAGTGTAGAATGATCGTCGTGGATCTGAATGTGTGTACTGGACTTTCTGTGAAGCTTCCAGCTCTTTTAGAATAACCGTGTCGAGGATTGGAAACATTTCTTGCTCTTCTCATCCTCAGGTTAGGAGTGTAAGGACTTGTGGAAGCATTTTTGTGGAAATGAATAATTAGGGCTTTTATTCTATATTGTTTCTCTTGATAAGCACTTTGGTGATGTATATCCTTAATTTCAGCATTATCAAAGCATTATCAAAAAAAAAAAAATCTTTCCATTTTCTTTCTACTAGCTAATATATGCCACTCTAGAGTTGTCACAATGCCATCATTTGGATACCTGGATATTCTTCTTCTTCTTCTTCTCCTTTCGGCTTTTCCCTTCAGGGGTCTCCACAGCGAATCATCACTCTCCACCTATCCCNACCTCGTCACTCCCAAAGAGAACCTCAACATCTTCAGCTCTGCTACCTCTAGCTAATATTACAATTCTCAAAAAAAGCCATATTCTAGTCCTATATATTTAGACAGGATTATTTGCAGTAACTTTTTTTTTAACACGTCTCTTCTGAAATAAGACTCTTCTGTCTGGAAGGCAGTTAAATTAACGCAGGGTGATCGAGTTTCCACAGGACTGTTTTTCTGACTAACCTGAGTGTTTGCATCACACATACTCCTATGCTGATTTATATACACATAATTGTAAAGATCACAATCATCTATGATTATGATTATGCTTATTCATTTGGCAGCATGTGATATTAGATGATTGAGGAGAGAGTTGACAGCAATATTGCTCATTCATTATTTTGACTTCATGGCTTATATGAATATAAAATGGCTTTAGACGTGTAATGTCACACACTAGATGACTAAATACGGTGAGTATAAGGATGAGGAAACAACACGTTTTACTTTTTATCTGTTTAAATTTACATCATTAATGTTATGGAACGTCTGTGAAGTTCAACAAGCTAGTTCTTGTTATCACTTACGTTATAGCAGCGATAAACAATCATTCCCTCAGCCCCTTTCTTTTCCTCTCGAAGTTAATTAGACAAAAAAAAAAATCTGTAAGCTACCAAGAAACCACAAGGCTGTTTGAGATCGCTGACACTGGAGACTCCTTCCATATGTTTATTAAACATCTCCTTACAATTACAGGTTTTTCTTTGTTAAATAACACTTATAAATCTGTTGATTATTAGGCTTCGATTTCACAGTGAGTCAGTGTAACAAGCCTCTGTTCATATCCCATGATTCCCTGCATCCTGTTGTCCCCTCCCCCCCACTGAATAGTGCACATCTGTCCATGGCTGCAGCATTCAAGCCCTTTTTCCTTTTTCCTCCTTGTTTATTATATCAGTGCTGCGTTTTGTTAGTAAATCTAGCCAATTTGGCAACGTAGGCTAATTCAGTGAAGGACACATGAGCAGGTTTGGGACGTTGCAGATTTCTTTTTTTTTTGGGGGCCTCGCAGTCGATCCAGAAACCTTTAGTTCTGTTCACTACATAGCAAAGGATGTCCCGCTATCCCAGGACATGTCTTTGGATATTACTTCTCACGTATTAAAAATATAAAGCACGTGATTTGGAATGTAAACAAGAGATGGTGCTCATGTGACAGGAACTGGACACACCGTTTGGTTTTGGTTTCATACTTACAAATGTCTTTACATGTCTGTACAAGAAATTTAACTTTATATAGAAATAATATTTGAAAATGAATTTTTCAAATCAGGTTCGTTAGGTAAATTGAGCCACGTAGAAGTTTATATGTAATCATGTAGTAAATAATTTGTAAAAGTGTATATGTAAATATTTAACTTTTAAGGTAAAACCCCCAACAGGTAAATCCGTTGTTTCTAGCTAATTGCTAATATTCCTACAAGCATTTTTTGTGTGTTTTTCAAAAATTCCATTTATTTATTTATGCAATTATTACTCATCATTTGTTTACATATTTATATTTACTAAATTACAAACAAAAATGTAGTCTTTGGATGTTGTTAAAATTAAAATGTTAAGTATTATTACACTACGATTCTGAAGAGAAGAGAATATTTTATTGTTTAATCAATTTAACACCTTGCTGTTATAAAAAAATATTTTTCACTATAAATTCTAACATAAGTCCAACATTTAATGAACATTCTCAGAAATTCCTCTGATTCGAAATATGGATAAAATTTGATGAATGGAGGTCATAATGAGGTTTTTTGTTGTGACTACAGAAATAAAGCAAACAGATTTCATGAAGTTTTAAAAGAAAAATGTCCATTTTTATTTCCATTCTCGTTGGTCTAGTGTGGTTTATAATGTTTATAAAGGAAATGGACATGGATATCATAATGACAAAAACTGAAATATATATCAGGAAACAAATTTTCACATGATTATGAAATATATGTACATTATATATGACATGACGTGATAGTGCAGAGAGGGCGGAGCTTAATGTCTTCGTCAGAATGGCTACGTTTAAGATAATAAGGTCATTTACTACAGTGGATGAGAACACAGATGCAATTTATCAGAATATCTGAGAAACTCACCAGTTCAACCTGCAGTGCGTTGCCTTAATACAAATGCTCAATTTCGACTGGAACACAACATAATGGTTAACGTGTTTAAGGTGTGGCTGTGTCAGCATTTAAATAAAAAAAAAAAAAAAAGCTACAATCCGGTAATGTAATATATCACAGCACATTTGCATTCCAAAAGCATTTTGGCTGAAGCTTTGCATGATATTGTGCTCAAATGCAAGGCAACCTGCAAACATGAATAATAAAAAGCACGCCGTTGTTGTGTTCGGTAACGACTTGGTTTTGTAAGAGTTAAACAATGAGATGATTTTAATCCCGTCACATGACCTCCGTGTCTTGTTTACACTCACACCTGTGCACACACACACACACCAGCTCTCAGGAGGATCCCCGAACCTGTTACGAGATTTATGACTGTTTCTCTAACTACTGTTTAAATCATCTTTAAAATCGACATTTCTTTACAGTATAAGCAATCCTGTCTCTCTCTCTCTATTTCTCTCTCTCTCTTATTCTCTTATTTTAAATTGCGCAATATAGTTTAAAGGTTGTAAGAATGTTTCTGTGACTTCATTACAATCTCGCTTTTTTTCCATCCTGGTAAACCAACACACTTCCCGTTAAAACTTTCCGTCTCCATCTGTCTTCAGTTTCACCGCACTACCATCTAAAGCAGTGTTAACTGCCAAAACACTTTAATTAACACAACAACTTTATCCCAACACTCTATACTAACATCCAAGTATCTCAGATCACGGCATGCCTCATGTCCATATATTAGGCCCGTTTTTATTTGGAAAAATAGCCCACTGGGTGCATGTTGACCCAATTTTCATGCTTGTAAACGCACTTCCAGTTATTTAAGAGGTGTCTATACGCCTCAGGATGTCAGACCGCACATCTGGTTGGCAGTCCTGCCCTCCGTTTATCCTGTCTTTTGAACATTTTGTCAGAATCTACCTCTGTTTTGTTATCATTTGATTCAGTTAATTGTGAATGGATTCATACAGGGATTTTGTGTAGGATTTTAATTTTTAATTTGTAAATAGTATTATAACATGAAAAAAAATTTACCTAGCAAAAAAAACAATATACTAAAGGTTTGTTTGTTGTTGTTTTTTTTTTTTTTAAGATTTCCAGATTTTAAGCTCTTTTAATCATGCAATAATGATACAATGTTATATATATTTTTTAAACCACAGCTTATATTTTCCTAGTATTATATCTAATAATATTTAGTTTAGTTTGGTTTGTTTTTTTTTGCATTATTTGTCATTTTGCTTCTCAACTGTAAATGAACCGCAGCAGCATCTTAGCTTAGATATACAATATGGAGTAAAACAATAGTGACTCACTGAAATATAAAACATGATGATAGTATTTTCCGCGTTGAAAACTAAACTGTAAGCATGGTATGGTCCGAGCGTTGAGTGTTACATTACAAACGTCTGTTAGATTGTGCAGCATTTGTCTTTGTTTTACCTCTGACTGTTATACAACGCTGACACTGGAGACTCCTTCCGTTAATGACAAATAAACATCCCCTTAGAGAAAACTTCACCATATCAACAATTATATGTTTTTTCTTTGTTATATAAAAACATGTTCTGTTTATTATTAGACAAGGTGTGCAAGTTGTTTCTGTGGAAATGATGATGCATTAGCTGAACTACTGTCCTAGCTGCTGTTATAGAAAATTAATCTACATCATCTGACCAATCAGACTCAAGACTTGGTATAAATCGGATTTAGCTAACACACACCTGTAGTAAAACATCACACACTGAGAGCTAAGGAGACTGACACAGACGCAACCTTTTATTTCATCTCCTTTCATGAAAACAGCCACTGTAATTAACAAACCCTGATTTAGACGCTCTTATTATGTGTCTCGCTTTGATCTAGCAATCCTTTTTATTAAAGTGCTCTGGTGCAGGTGCCTTATTTTAAAAAAACGTCCAGAACGAATCTCAGTAAGCACGGCATATGGATACGACATTGGCGTGCCGCCATGGCTCACTTCTTTGGCCCACTTATGGGTACAGAGAGTACCAGCCGAGGCTGATTTATTGCTTGACGAGACATTTTAAAAAGAGAGATTTCTGGTTTTATGCAACATGGTTCACAGGATGGTGCAGGATTTTACTCGGATCATGAGCTCCAATGCAGTTGTAAAGTACAGCTGATTTCAAGGATTTCTAATGATCCCCTTCCATAACATCATGTCAGAGGTGCCAATATTTATGGTTCAGATGTTTTTTATATTTTTGCTCTCGCTTGCTACAAAACCCCAGACATGATGAGATACGGTTACTTTCATGTCTTGCCAGCTTTATCTAGATGAACTTGATGACCTGTGAATTTGCAGACCTCGGTGTTGTGAGCCAATAGAAAGCAAGAAGGCGGGACTACGGGGTCTTTGGTCATTAAAAAAAAAGGAGGAGCCACTAATTATTAAGTAGCGCCCACACCTGACTTATGTCTTGCTGTTTTTTGTTGTTCTTAGATACTGTAGATCATATCAGAGGTGCCAATATTTATAGACTATAAAAGATAGTGAGAGGAAAATTAATAAATACATTTTTAAAAAGAATTTTAAAATTAAAAACAGATTAAAAACAACGATGATATGCACACAATTTGACAGCAAAATAGAAACAAAATTTAAAAGAAAAAAGAAAAATTTTAGAAAAGAGAGAATAACTTGCACGATGAGCAAAAGACAAGGCAGTCTTTTTGATTACAGCAGCAGTTCTTAGGTAGAAATATTCAGTATCCATGTGAGATTATCCACTTAAAAATGGCTGAGACTTGAACAAAAAGCAGTCAAATGTGAAATTAAAATACCTAATACAGAGAAAATTTCTAATGCTTTGCATTTTGGAATTGTAGTGATCAAGTGACAATTGTAGTTTAGAAAAAAATGCAAAATGTATAAGAATAAAATCGATGCGTTTTCAAAATTTATCCATGTTAATGTTGCCTAAGAATTTATTTTAGCAAGTGCACATTCAAGAGGCTAAAAGATAGAGTTCATACCTTCTTGATGTAGCATGTGGAACAGCTACAAAAAGCAAGCGAGAAATGAAAGACAGAAAAAAAAAGAAACAAGGTACTCGAAAAAACATCGTTTAGGTTTAACAATGGTAAGACTTCGCAGTGAAACACAGAAACAGGTTTAAAAAAAAAACCGAATCAATGCGCTAACACAGAAAAGGTGTACACAGTCAGCTAACAAGCCATTAACTGGATTAAAAGAGAAACAAAGGCACATGAAAAGGTAAACAAAAAAGAAGTAAAAACGAAATGACATGAGAACAGTGCTCAGAGGGCGATTCCTGACACTTAACATGTTCTTTGTTTGAATTAAACTCAATGACAGCTAATCAGTCAGTCAAATTTGTATCTGTAGCCAATCCCGGGTGCAGGGCGGAGTCAAGGAAAGAAAGGTAAACACAATATTAATGGCTAGAAAAACTACAAACCACTGATTGTAACTTGTCAAGTCACAAGTTACTCATAATTTACAATATCACCAAATTACCATTTTGCTAAAATAACTATGTACAAATAAGTCGCTAACTACACTGAAGCTATTTTGTCAAACTAAGCAACACCAACTGTTACATTTTCATTTTATTGAGCTTGTTTATTGCAAGAAATAAAAATTGACATGCTTTACGCCATACTAAGGAGATTTAACTCCTCAATTTTTAAACTGGTCCTCGTAAGAAGCAGTTAATGTTAATCATTAATAAAAAGCGACATATAAAGAGATTACTCCAGTACTCTCGCTAGTGCAGTGATTGTGGAAATACCTAGCTAGCTAGTTAACATTAATGGACATATGTAAATCTATATAACATTGAATTAAATAACTACATTTGGATCTTTGCTGCAATGTGAGTAATAATAATAGTGCTTGTCATTCTTGCTAGCTAGATGCTAGCTGCTTGGTGAAAAGGTAGCTTGTTACCTTTGAAAAGCTACATTTGTTTGAAAATATCTCTCTATTAAAAATATAGTTAAGCTACTAGCTGTAATGATCATAACAGAGTTTCTCATTTTGAGGCCTAACTTGTTTGCACTTTGCTTACACAGATGTCGAAGGATTTTTGTTCTAAATGTCTGGCATTATTGCTCTCCCAGAATCGTAAAGCACCCAAATGTTCGCTCAGCGAGGAAAACAGCACCACACTAAGCATTTATATAGTTGATTGTTATTTTCTTTTCCATATGGCTTTTTCTCAGCACAGTGCAGCTGGGTTGTTCTTCTCCTCCTCTATCTCAAACCTCTCACAGTTGCTCTTCATTATCGAGTCTTTAACCATCCAGCACCACTGGCTTAGAGTCAAGTCTTTAATTCTGATTGGTCAGAAGGAACCCTGTAATAGACAACTGAGAGTCAACAGCCTACAGTCCTCGAGCATACAGCCTAGCAGCTCGTTTTAGCGGTTTTAGATGCATGTCTGTTCAACTGTGATTTCTTCGTTTTCCCAACTTTTGCATGGGGAAACAAGGTCGCCCAGAAAGGATCCCCCTTTCCGTCTCTCAATCCTTTCAATATATCTTACAACAGAAATGATTCTGTACATCATAGACGCACCGTCTGCACTCAACACTTTGTCTTTGTTTGCAGAAATCTATTAGATTTCATTTGCTTGTTTGATATAAAACAAGATCATACGGCAGAGCTTTTTTCTTTTAAACTAATCCAGTTTGGCATTAAAAATGTGTCCCTGGCTCCTCCTCCACTAAAAACCCTCAAAGAGCAAGAATGGGGGCAGCGTGATTCTCTCCCCAATGGGCCTCTATTAGAGCTTGTTGCAGTTCCTGTTTTTGACCACTAGGTGCAAGAATAGCGTGAATGATGTGGTGAATGATACTGTATACAAAAGAAAGTGAGCAAAACAATGGAACGTTTTTTTTTTTTTTTTTAAATCGCCCGTCACCCAAAGGAGGTAATCAGTTTTTCAATTGTAATTAATTTCAATTGTAATTAATCAATGTGGCCATGTTCATTCTGTCCCTTTAAAAAAAATGGCGCTGTACTTTGCCAGGATATGAAACTTCTCACAGTCACATAATGCATTTAAAAGAAGGTGCATATACATATATATTTTTTTACTTTAATAATGCAATATTTCATCCCATTGTTAAACTGGGACTTTCCATCCTGCTTGTTTCTGATTGCATAAGCAGTCGTGGCATTAAGCTTCAGATTTCCCAACATGCACTGCCTGTGTGTCTTGCATAAGCGGTACAGTTGTGTGTCTGTTGTGTGGATGTGTTATGCAGATGCTTTAGTGTTAGTGGGTTAGTGTGCAGGTGCTCACAGATCTGCGTTTATATTTAGATATGAACACTAAGGCTGCTGAATCGAATGCGTGCGTGTTTTCTGCGTCTCTGTCGTGGTAAAAGCCTCTCGAGAGGTTCATTCAGGAAAACGGATGAACGTGAACAACCTTCATTGACATTTTCCGCTGCTGGCATCAGTACACTGAGCACGCACATCTGCGCTCGGATTTTAAGGTGGACTGAGATAAATAACTGCATGATGTCATGGCGTGGGTGTGCATGAGACAACGCTCAACTGATTTACAGTTCTGCCTGTGGGTCTGTATCATAGATAGATAGATAGATAGATAGATAGATAGATGCTGTAAGTGTAAATAGATGAATAGATGGATGGATGGATGGACGAACGGACAGACTGGCAAACAGACAGAGAAATAGCATTATGGATGAACAGACAGATGGATGACAGACAGATAGAATTATGGATGGACAGACAGCTGGATGGATGGACAGACACGGATAGCTAGATAGATAGACAGACAGACAAATAGGTACATAGATTTGTTCTCTATTTTCTCCTGTTTTTCTTTCTTTCTCGTTCTTTCTAACATTTTTCATGTTTTAGAGATCAACTCTTTAAATTTGTTATTGACGTTATAGATATTATATTACTTAGATTATGGATTATAGGACATATAATCTATATAAATGATAATAATTAGTTTGCTGTTCTCTGACAGGCTCTGAAAGCCGAACATGTCCACTCCGAGTGAGCTCAAGCCTCCCTGTGTGACGCGGAACGGCATGGTCAAGCTGCCTCCCCAGCCCAACGGCCTCGGCTCGGCCAGCATCACCAAGGGCACACCGGCTGCCAAGAACCGTCTGTGCCAGGCGTCCTCAGTGCCCCCGAGCCTGCCGTACCACTTAGAGCCGCTTCCCATGGCCGCCGACGCCAGGCAGTACGCTAAGCTGGAGAGGCAGCTGGCCCTCGACGAGAAGGTGTTAAACCGGCTGCTGTGGTACTTTACCACAGCCGAGAAGTGCGCTCTGGCCCAGGTGTGTAAAACATGGCGTAAAGTCCTGTACCAGCCCAAATTCTGGGAGGGCGTGACCCCCGTCCTGCATGCCAAGGAGCTCTATAACGCGCTGCCCAACGGAGAGAAGGAGTTTGTGAGCCTGCAGGCGTTCGCGCTGCGTGGCTTCCACTCCTTCTGCCTGGTGGGCGTCTCTGACCTGGACATCTGCGAGTTCATCGACAACTACCCGCTGTCCAAGAAGGGAGTAAAGTCACTCAGCCTGAAACGCTCCACCATCACGGACGCAGGGCTCGAGGTAAATACTGTAAAGATGTCACAGTTCATCTCTTACTTTTACTCTCTATTTAATTCTTTTTTTTTTTTTTAATTATTATTTTGTTATTTCTGTTTTTTAATGAGCGTAAATATGTGGTAAATGCAAAAAAATATTATTATTATTATTATTGTTATTATTATGTAGAATATGCAACATACATGAACATGTGTAAATTATATTGTCTTCCATGATATAAATATAGTGATTTTTTTTTTTTTCATTTTTCTGGGGTTTTTGTTTTATATTTCTTATCTCATGAAATAAATTAATTACATAAAAAAAATTATAATAATTGTATTATAATTATATTTTATTAATATTGCTAATGGTAGTAGAAGTAGTAGCATTACATCATTATAATATAACATAATATAAGAAGAAATAACCTGAAACAGATAATATAAATAACACATAATAATATAAAAAAAAAGTAATGCAATAGTGCATGATGGGAAAAAGTTTGTGACCCGCAAGATTTAATAAAGTTATATATTTATAAAGCAATTATTTGGACCCTTTTCTTCCGATTTAGCCATTGCTGAGTGTATATTTTATATATACAATGGGGGAAATAAGTATTGGACACGTCAACTTTTTTGTCATTATATTTATTTCCAAAGATGCCA
>JAKKZN010000013.1:18929217-18947985 GCA_033441825.1 Pangasius elongatus
CTTTCTTTCTTTCCTTCTTTCTTTCTTTCGTTTGTTATACTTAAACTTCTTTTTACTGTCATTGTTTATCTTTTTTTCAGCTTTTCTCACATTTTCTTTTTCTTTCCTTCTTTTTTCTGTTTACTTTTCCTTGCTTTTTTTCTCATTCCCTTTCTTTCTTTTCTAGCGTTTCTTTCTCTCTTTCTTTCTTTCTTTCTTGCTAGCTATTCTCACATTTTTCCATTGCCCTCTCGTTCATCCTTTTGTAGTCTGTTTCCTTTTTTTCTGTTTCTCCGTCTCTTTTTCTCTCTCTCTCTCACTCACTCGTGCTTTGGTCTTGCTCTTTATTTTTTACTTTCTCTTTTTTTCTCCTTCTCTTTGCATTCTCTCCTTCCCTCGTTCTCCTTCTTTCTCTTGCTCGCTTTCTCCTTCTTTTGTTGCTCTTTCTCTCTTTCTTTCTTTCTTTCTTTCTTTCTTTCTTCTCACTATCTGTTCCTTCTCTCCTTAATTCGTTATTCCTTACTGTCAGTTATATTTTATATTTATTTTTGCTCAGAATTCACCGCAACACGTTACAAGCAGGACGTGCATTCTTGCAGAAGTAAATTACGCTACAGCTTTATTGTGCTTCTGCCGTTTATGCTCAGAACGTGATGAGTTCATTATGAGCAGGAAGTTCAGGACAGGAAGTGGCTCTCACCTGTGTGTTTGTGTCATCCCCCTGCACCAGGCTGCCCCCTGCTGACCACCACAGGCCTCTCAGGCTTGATCCAGTTGCAGGATCTGGAGGAACTGGAGCTGACCAACTGCCCCGGTGCCACAGCCGAGCTCTTCAAGTACTACTCCCAGCACCTGCCGCGCTGCATGGTCATCGAGTAGAGACGATGAAGAGCCTGCACCCTCGTCATCATCGAAAACACCTTCCTCCTTCAGACGAACGAAACAGACTGATGACTAAACCCCCAAACTCATCTTGAAACCCACGAGGGGAAGCGACGGAAAGGGAAAAGACGGAGTCGAAGATGAGGCAGCACAAGAGGAAAAAGGGAAGCTGGGGCGGAATATTCCGGATATATCCGACGTATTCATTGGCCTCGGCTGATGTGCGAAAGTGACATGAAAGCGAGCGACACGATCCGAGGTGTCAAGCTTCCATCACAACCATCAGCCTTCACACACGAAACATGAACCATGAACCATGAAGCGAAATAAAGCCTTTTTCATCTTGCCATTTTTTCTTTCTCGGAGCGAGAAAGCGATCCACGCTGTGAACTCCCGGAAAAACAAGACAAGGAGAAGCTACGGAAAAGAAAGAACGTGAAAGGAACTTTCCCTCTTTGCTATATTTACACTCCGTTTATTGAAGTCGCCTCTGAGAAAAGAAAAATACTCCAATTATTAGCCGTGAACAGCCGCGTAGATTTGTTTGTTTTTCCGCGTCAGCGGTGTACGCTTCCTTACTCGCGCTTCGTCGTCATGCCGTTCCTCTTGTGTTCCTTCAGAAATCTTATTTTTCTAAACCGATATTTTGATGAGGATTACTGTGAAATGACTGCCGGGAACGTTTGGGAATAAAATCGGAATCCAGATTTGATGAAGGATTTTTTTTTTTTTCTTTCCGGAGGGAGTACTTCACTGTACGTGTACAGTAGATTTTTTTCCATCAAGCTCGGCCATCTTATGACTTTCGGTGAATTCTGGTGTTGATCTTAGTGACGCAGGTTTTCAGTATCAATCCTCCGCTAACATGAAGACTCGTTGCAATGCAGCTGCTACTGTAGAACCTAAACACGGACAAAATGCATGGTGCAGTTTTCCATCATTTTAGACTTTTTTTTTTTTTTTTTCAGCTCAAAATAATATTTACTCAAATGTACGGATCGACGTGGAAACTGTAGATATTTATAACTCTCAATAACCACAGGCCTGCTTTCAAACGCTCGTTTTTCAGTCCGGTTTGACGGTTTACACTGCATCTGTGCCTCTCTCAGGCCATCACCAGGTACAGATACTGTATACACACACACACACACACACACACACACACACACACACACACACACACGACACTGAAGTTTGTACCCCCCAGCTTGGCTTTCAAACCCTGTTTCGCGCCACCTTGATGCCATTTTGTGCGATGAAATCATCTCTAATGTTCCTGTAGATAATAACAGCGTTACGAAATACAAATTAAAGGTACGAGAGCAGTTTTTATTTTTTTATTTCTTTTCTGAATGAACCGCTGGTTTGAGCTCTGCGCGTGCTACACCGATGCTGTGTGGCCAACAATGAGAGTTCATTCTCTACTTCTTTCTTTCCTTTTTTTTTTCTGTTTACTCACTCAGGCACTTTCTTTCTCTTTCTTTTTCCTCTTTCCGTTTAATTCTTTCCTTCCGTTATACACACCTTGTTTATCACTCTGTTTCAGATTTTCTCACATTTTTCCTTCTGTGCTTTTTTTTTCTTTCTTTCTTTCTTTCTTTCTTTCATAATTCATACTTTTTTAAATTTGCTTTCTCGTTGTTTTCTTTTTTTCACTTCCCTTTTTAGTTCTTTTCACATAATTCCTTTCTTTCTTTTTTTGATAGTCTGAATTTTCCCCCCTTTACTCTCTCTCCTGTTCTTCCTCTCCACCTTTCTTAGATTTCTTCCTTTTTAATTGGTCTTTTTGTCGTACTTGCTTTTTCTCTGTCGCTCTCTCATTCTCACTTCCTCCCCCCCCCCGCTTTCTCTTTGTTTTTCTCATTGCTTCCTCTCCCTTCTTCTGTACTTTCTTCTTATTTTTATCTTTTCTATCTTTTTCTTCTTTCACTTGCTCACTTTCCTCTTCTTTTCTTTCATATATTCATTTACGATCCGAATTTTACGGCGGGTTACGAGAAGGAAGTACGTTACCGTACGATGAAATAAATTACGCTACAGCTTTATTATTTTTCTGCACAAAATGTGACGATTATTTAAAAAAAAAGAAAAGAAAAAAAAGACACTGTGACCCCGAGGCTTCAGGCACTTAAGGTCATAAACTGCTTTCTCTTCAACCTTTTAAACCTTTGTACTTTTATGACGAATGACCTTGGCAAAGGTCAAAGGTCGAACGCGGTACTAAAGCCAGATCGTACTAAAGCCTGATTCATCTTCAAGCTCTGAGATTCATATTTATTTATGTATTTTACTACTTAAGGTTAATTTATTGACTTGATGCGTATATTTATTTATTTATTCACTGAAATGAAGAAGATAGTCTATGAGGTTGCGTTTTTTTTTTTTGTTGTTGCTGTTTTTTTTGTTTTTTTGCGTGATGTGTTTGATTCCAATCAAAGACGAAAGAGCAGGGAACATGAAGAGCTGCTTCTAAACGGCAGGGTTTAATTTTTTTTTTAAATGATTTTACTTTATTTTTTATTTTTTAGAAAAAAAAAAAAAAATCTGGTGATTATTTCTTGTTAAGGAGCTACGCTGACACCTGGTGGAAGAATTTTAGGGAAGATGGAGAGTTTCGGCACCAAAATGGACGTCTTAAAATGACTTTCCTCCAAAAGAGCACTGACGTTAAATTTAGTGACGGAGGTTAGCGTGGATTTTTATTTATTTATTTATTTTTTATGTTATTTTATTTGAACCGTGTTGCAGTATTTACACATCCACCAGCTCTCTGTATAGACGAGAACAGAAGTTCTGTGGAAGTTCTTCCATTATGCTATCCCTCCATCCAATAAAAATAAAATACAGAGATACTTATTAATATATCGGTGAGGAGAATTATATAAAAAACCTGGAGATGTTGTATTACACTTGTACAAAAAAACAAAACAAATAATGTAGTTTTTACTGCGAACCAAGCTGTTTTCCTGGAGCGAGAGTTTGGAATGATGGTGTTTAGCAGAACCTTCAATATTAACTTTTTCTTCTTCAACCCTTATCTGTATATAAGGAAGGCTTGGGATCTGTTGGGACATGCCAAATAAATGTTTGTGGGCTTGATATGCAAAAAAAAAAAAAACCCAGATTAATGTCTTGAAATGATGAATTGCATCAGCTGTGGATCGTAGAAACCAGTCCTGCTATGTACAATATTAAAAGACATGCTAACGTGGGCTACATGCAAGCATAGCATCAGGTGTTTTGTGTTTGGCCGAAAAAAAAAAAAGTGTGTCGTCTAATTTTTTATAAGTGAGTTACAAACATAACACACTTAAAAATACACACTCAAATTCTTATATAAAGCGTGTCCCAAACACTAGTGTTTAACATACAAGTGCTTAGCAGAGCTCAGGCTAACAGATAACGGAAAATAAAATAAAAAAAAAAACAAAAACGTCTTTGAGTGGAGTGTACATAAATACTGACCCAAAACATTTTTCATTTTCTAATTAGCTGTTCATGGTAAGGGTCACAGGAATGCTAGCCAATTACGACATATAGTTACGGTTGGGTGCAAAAGTTTGCACCCCCCATGGGTTTTGAATGGGAAAAGGCTAAATGTATGTCAATTTTACAATTTATATACAAACAACAGAATTTTGAAATTTTAACTATGAAATGTGGCTGTTTCCTGTAACAAGACTTTAATCCAAAACATGAGCCAAACTCAACAGAAAAATAACTCAACATTTTTTTTATTGTGACTCCTGTCAGACTCCAGACCTGAATTGAGGATGAAATTTGTGACAGAGGTGTAACAGATATCAGGCATAACAGGCTATGATGATGAAAGTTACGACTCTAAGGTTTGAAATGTTGTGTAGATGATATTAAACACCTTGAAGGTGGTTTTAAAACAAGTACAAGTTAGTAGGGAATATTTATAATACGTACAGAAACTGAATTTTTTTTTTCCAAATTTAACTTCACAAATTTAATTTCACAATTTTACATTTTGTTACTTGTGATAATTAAGGAACTTCTATAAAATATCAAGCTAATTGCTAAACTCTAATCCTTGGTTTTCTAAAGGTGTGCAAACTTGTGCACTCAACTCTACGCCTTGTTTAATTCCACAATCCAACTTGCACCTTGATGCCAGTTCTCAATGTTGAAACTAATGCCTCCCAATTCATTCTGGGAACACACACCTGAATGACACTAGCAAGAAAAAAGTCACTCGAGTCGGCTGTATTTTTTATTTTATTTTTTTTTGTGCAGATTTTTTTTTCTGAAATTGTAGTAGCTATATATAGCTACTAAAAGCAACTAGTTAAACAAAAATTACCAAAAATAATCGGTGTGAAAATTGTTTGATGTTGGTGTTACATGCTCAGCTTCATACAGGAACATGAACAGTCACTTTTTTCACTTGCTATTGTAAACTTTGGATTAAATTTGAACAGGTGATACTATGCGGCATAAGTCTAGCATACATTGCTTCGCTAAAGACGACATGAAATGACGGTGATCTGGATATGAAAATATCAAGAGGAGGAACTGAAGCATCTTCCAAGTAAAACATCTTAAACATAAAACTCCGCATGAGGAGTTCATCGCTTGCAGCACACTAGCTAGGTGAGGAAAAAAAAATTACAGAATGAAAGAACAGCTCTTAGGTTCAGATATGTTGTTCTTGATGATTAGCGCTATCAGAGATCGACAATGGGAGATTCTGACGAAATGAAAACAAAAAGTTATTTTACTCAACTCGACCAAGCTCACTGGTATTGCTAGCTAATTCGCCGCATTTAAAATTAACTTGCTAATGTTAAAAGAACACATTTAATAGTGTAAACATATGAACACCCACATGTGCACTTTTCATGACCACTCTTAAGAGTCAAATAAAATGTTCCATGGCTCATTTTGGTATCGTTATCATATCCTAAAGTACTAAAAAACGTACACAAACTTGTACTCGGTCCATAAAACTGGCAGCAATGCATCTCTAATGTGAACCCTTGAAAATACTGAAACAAGGTTCAATCTTATAGTATCTACACTAGCTAGTGATGAAGTCTGGTGTTTGGGACATGGCCATAATCTTTATAGGAAAGCTCCAGATGCATGCGTCTGTTCTATAGATAAGAAACCTGACTGAAACCTGTACATTTAATCGATCAAGCCTCCAGTGATGATGGAAGTCCACCATCTGAAACGCTAGTACCAGATCTGCTCTCCTCGAACACGTATGTAATTCTACATTGTACACGTGCCGCTAATGTAATTACTAACTCTACCATTCGCACAGGGTCTCTGACGAAAGCTTCGCTTTTTGTTCACGGAGTGAACACCCGATTGCGTGACTGTGGCTAATAAAACGACGTCTGCCTCACACGGACCAGCTCTCCGACATCCAGCACTTCTCATTCATCAGAATGAAGCTTTTGTTTTATTATTATTATTATTATTATTATTATTATTATTGTTTATTTCCTGTAAATAATGCTGTAGTGAAAGAAAAAAAAAACGTTTCTCATGGCTGCAGTGCCTTGTCAGACATGCGTTGTCGTTTTTTCAAAATGGTTTGGTTCCAGTCTGCACCGTTTTAGTAAAGGTTGTACAAAAGGAAACATGGCTCTGTGTGGTTGATTGATACACACACACACACACACACACACACACACACACACACACACACAAACAATGTCTTTAATTACAACAATAAACGTGTGAGGGTGAAACAGGCGTGAAAGTACGTCTTACCAAAACTGTTTTAATGTAAGGCATAAAACAGTCCATGTCATGCCGTTTTAGGAAAATAATCAACGACAGGGTGGTGTTACTGTTACCAGCCTGATGTTGATTATTTTTCAATAACAGCATGTCCTTTACGATTACAATGATTTATTTATCAAAGATCAACACATTGCACTTTTTGTCCCGTTATAGTTACAGTTTATGTTGTGGAAGGTCCATTGTTCTCACTCACATTATAGCAGTTATAAACTGTTGTTCCCTCACAATTTCTCTTGAAGTTACTAAGACAAAAAAACAAACAAACAACAACAACAACAAAAAACCCACAGCTTGTAAAGTGTAAACTGTTACAAGACACTAAATTAAACACTGTTACCTCATCACTCGGGATGCACCAATGTACGGGTCAATAAAATAAATCATAATCGACTAACCAATAATCAGTCCTGCCAGATTTGGAGAAGTTTTGCTAAATTTCTTTGTGCTTATGTTGAGAAACGCCAATCAGCCATAAATCACCAAGCACAGCAGATTCACTTTGAGCCACGCCTACAAAAGTCCACAAAAGGCTCACAGTGAGCTGAAAACATCCAAATTATGACTAAACAATGAAAGAGCGCCTCTGAAGTGCGGCGTGCACTAAATCTTCCAGTAATGCAGCTCAGCCACTGCAGTGAATCAGCTACCATACACACACTAACTCCTCCTCCTTTTTAGAGTGCGCCACTACTTTGGATTTGTTTTGAAATCGTTTTCTAATATGAAACAACTTTCACAAAATTCCTCTAAAATGGTGTGTAATTTAAGTAAATAAGTGATTTAAACTTGACAATGTAATCTTTTTTTTAAAATACAAAATTATACAGTTTGTGAGTCTCCTCATCACAAATTAACACAAATTCGGGAGTGAACGTAGGATACGAATGTTTTTTTTTTCCAAATAATTGGATTTTCATGAGCACCAAATTTCAGGTCTAAATGCTCCTCCGTATTATTTACGAATAAATTTGTTTGTAAACAGCAATAAATAATAACGCCCACTTGTGTAACCTAAGTGTAGCCAAAATCATTGAAGTTTACGTTACCACTTTCCGTGAATCGGGTAAATCTTCTTTTTTACTTAATATGTTAAGTAATATAAAGTCTAATAAGTGCAATATGTCACATAGTAATCAAGTTTTTTTATGTTGTATGTTTTTATATTAAAAAAAAAACTTAAGGTCAGTATTTTAGGTTTTATGTAAAATAAAAACAATGTGCAGTCAACAGTGACAATTATTTAATCATAAATCAATGGCATTTAACATGAATATTAATATTTGAAATGAGGACATGATGGAGCTGTTAGTACATGTTGCATTATTATTTAAAAAAAAACAAAAAAACAAAGAGTCTGAAAAAACACAAGTATGTACAGTAGCTTTCATGTAGTAAAAAAAAAAATCACAATTACGGACAGTGAGTATAAAAATGTGTACCATTGATGAGAAAACACTGAATATATAATTACTGCTCTATTTGTTTTGTCTTTTTCTTGCTGTATGTCTGTCAAAGTCATTAAAAAACTGAAAAACCGTTGAACAGAGCATTTTTTGAGAGTTACAGAAACACTAGACGGCTCGAGATAAAAAAAAAATACTTTTGGTGATATTGCTTTCCTTTCATTCCGGCGTCTTTTTCACAAGCAGTAAAAAAAAAAAAAAGCTCTGTTAGAAAATTAAGAAAAATGACACTTTCCAAAAGCAAGCATGGTAACAAAAATAGTTTGTCTAATTTAATTTTCTTTAAAAAAAAAAGAAAAAAAAAAGGCGGAAATAAAGGGAAAGAATTGCTCAGCATGAAGAAAGAGTAATTTCTCTCTTCCTGCATGCATTTCACTTCTATTGTACTTCCTCACACATCATCATCGTCATCATCATCATCATCATTTTCTCTCTCAGGCTTTTTTTTTTCTTCTTTTTTTAAAATTTTCCCCCAAAACCCCACCCATAATATAGATTCCTCTTAAAAAATAGACTTATATATGACGTTTAAATGCAGAAATGTCTTTACGTCTTCACATCTGGAAAAGAAATGTTCTCAACACGATCATCTTGGCATCATCTGCACACACACATGATGAAGTGTGTGTGTGTGNGTGTGTGTGTGTGAGTGTGTGTGTGTGTGTTTAAAGCTGGCTCTCGGCGTTGTTCTTCTCCGCTGTACCGTTCTCCAGAGTGAGAGCGGAGAAGCCGAGTCCGTTGGCGTTGCTCTCGTTCAGCCGTCGCACCCGGTACGTCTCGTAGTGGATGTTGTGAGTGACGTCCTTCAGGTCTTGAAGGTGGGACCTGCGGAGGATTTAAAAAAAAAACAATCTGGATGACACACCTATGACATCATCAGTTCATTTACTGTGTACACGTTGCAACGTTCTTAGAGCAGGTTTAGAATTAGATATCCATAAATATATCGCCGCGACAACACTAAGAAGGGGTTTATGGGTAATCCTAGCTCATCAGCTCCACTACTTTTGGGCTGAGATAATAGAGGCTGATCTTTATTCATCACGTCAGGAAATTACAATAAATGATACAGTATTTTAAAAAATTTATAATAGCAGGAACTTGCTTCATGGACGTTCCACAGCATTAAATGTAACTATAAGCAGATAAAAAGCATCACATGCCATTCTGAGGTGTAAATGTGCTGGCGAATGAAAAAGTAACTCCATTTCATCTCATAGATTATTTTCCTAGAACAGCACTTTTGACAATTTGCCAACAATTATAATTTTTTTTTCTTTATTAACGAATCACGTATGATACCTTTTTGTCCGTTTATAGTTATGTTTAATGTTATGGAACGTACACGTGACAAGTAAGTTCCTGTTCTTACGATACAGCAGCTATAAACAGTCGTTCTCTCACCAGCCTCTCTTTTTATCTCTCTCTTAAAGGGATAAACAGGGGGGAAAAAACGCAGCTTGTCACGTGACCAAGAAACTCGTAAACTCCTCTATCCTGAACGTTGCAAAGCACTGACACTGGAGACTCCTTCCATAAATGTTACTTAAACGTCTTCTGACAGAAAACTTCACCATATCAACTTGTTTTTCAAATCTGGTTCAGAAAGAGCAGTTACTATAGAAACGCTAATGTATTAGATCATGTGCGTTAAAGCAATCCTGTGATTTGGTCGATCACTCCTGTCCAAGCTGCTCTTACAGAAAACAAATCCAAACCTTCTGACCAATCAGAATCCAGAATTCAACAGCACTGTGCTGCAATCTGTCATATCATGCAGCTTTTAAGATACACTGTTTAATAAAAATAATAATAATAAAAAAGCCTCACAGGAAGATAACTATAAAGTGTAAGAGTAAGTGAATGTTAAAAGTGCTGTAGAAAGAAATGAATTTATATTTAATTCTTAAGACAGAAAAATGAGACTTACCTAATCAGAAGATCTCTCAAGTTGGGAAACTCACAATGCTCAATATTTTCGACTGAAAAACAAACAGACAAACAAAAAAACAGAAACATAATCAATACCTAGGGTTGAGAATGATGGAAATTAATTCTGTTGCTTTAGCCGTACTCTGCCACTAGATGGCGGTCTTGTATAAGACAAAAATAACTGCTCCAGAGTTATCATGATGATGATGATGATGATGATGATTATTATTGTAGTTGCAGTAAAAACAACAACCCACCTTCGATGATTCCCCATTTGGTTTTCCGGCCCAGGACCTTGTTGCCGTTCACCTGGTGCTCTTTATCTGTTCCAACAACCGCAAACGGGATGCTTTCCTATAAGAACCACCAAACGTACACCATCAATCGCTGTTCGTCTAAACGCAGTCACGTTTTAACCATAACAGCTTTTTAAATTCAGAAATTTTACTCATGTGGATGTGGAACTACACTCCTGTAAGATCATTTTTTCAACACAGAATTAGCATTAATTAGAATTAATCTCCTGGACTGAAGCTTAGTAAAAATCCATGTAATGAATACAAAAAGGTAAATAGGTGCTGTAACATGAGCTCTGTTGTGTCGTACGTTGTTTCATGTTTCTGTTTTGATTATTTTCTCAAGAGTGCTGTAAGCATCTATACACAATGCAATTCCTGTGCTACAGTTGCACACTCCTACAACGACAGAGAGAAATTATACATAAACTCTTAACTAGTGCAAAAAAAAAACTGTAAACACCGACTTACAAAAGATGCAAAATTATTAATGTACTCGAAACTAGTAATAAGTAATAATATATGATATAATAAGTCTGTATGTAAAATATTAGAGTTAATAATGAGTTGACCAAACAAACCAGTTTTTTTCATATTAGCATACTTGAAATTGAAGAGACTTTTGAGTTATGAAGTATTAATATAGTTAGAAAACATTATACTTTAAAATATGTTAAAGTTTCTTCAGTTCATCGACTTCACCGTTTCGAGTTAATCCGTTTCCGCAAACATTTTTGTAGTCCAATAGGCTTTACAATTTAATCATATCAACAAACCGGCTGTTGTGTGAATAACACCTCCATGTGACTTAAAGCTATTTACTGTAGCTAACATTCTGTAAGTCCTCAGCCGTACTATAAACCTGACTAAACTACGCTCTCTAAATTTTCAATCGGTCTTGGAATCAGTTTAGATTTCACCATAACCCATTTTAGACAAACGTACACCACAGCCTTGCTCTAACTGGTCAGAAGGTGTTGATTAATTTTCTCCAACAGCAGCTCTGACAGTAGCGCAGCTGCACATCACAGGTTTATATTAATGTGCTCATTCTAACACGTTATTGTTTTGCTCATGGAGGTGCTTATTTAACATTTATGGAATGAGTGTCCAGTTTTTTTAGTCTCAGTCACATCACCTCCATCTTCCCCAATCACGTGAAAAGCTTTTATGCGTCTACTTTTGGATTTCATCGCTGTTAAAAAGCCTTCGTACCCTGATCTTGTCGTTGAGTATCCGATCCTCAGCGTCCTCGTCGTATTCCTTCTGTGGATACACTCGGATACCGTGGGTCTGAAGATCCTGTCTTATCTGCAAAGAGAGAAAAGAGCTCCTGGTCAGANCACACACACACACACACACACACACACAGGTTTTGCAGCAGTGTGTGACAGTGGGATAACATCAGAACATGACTTGATGTCAAAACACCAGGGATTGCGTTATTGATGCAGATTTTAAGCTAAAATATGATAACACTGACAGACAAAATGGTGGCTAGTTAAAGCAGGAACAGCAACTTGTGCATAAAAACAAGCCAGTTACAAACACAAGTATCATGTATCATGTTTTACATGATATAACAAACAACAGACGTCACGTGGCCTCGTTTACAAATCTTTTAGTAAAGATGTGTGTAAATGTTTTCATAGCCAAACTAACCTAAAATAAAATCACTCCAGATTTACAAGATTTTCTTCATACTTCGTATGTAAAGAAAATAATACCACAAATACTTCTTTACATACTTCATATTTACCAAGCATGTGTTACATTTTACCATGCCCACAAAACTCCATGAAAGGCAAAGAGAGCTGAAAATGACGAAATGACAACTAAATGGTAAAAGAGTGCCTTCTAATCACACAGTAATGTTGCTAGTCCATTGCAGCACATCAGTTACCATAGACACGCGCTAGCACTTCCTCCTTTTACAGGGCGCCGTTACTTTTGTCCCAGTTAAATCCTGACAATGGCAAAATCATCTGAGACACAAATATACAGCTTATACATGAGAACCACATACACACACACACACACTATTCTGTGTATTTAAAGGATGTTCAAAATAGCACTACGATCATCAGTGTGGTTTTTAAAGAGACATTATCATATGATATCATGATGATATGTCATATTCAACAAAGCCAATAACATAGTGGGACCTGAATTATCAGCTAGTTTTATCTCTGTGTGTGTGTGTGTGTGTGTGTGTGTGTGTGTGGGAGGCTCTTGGAGAGAGATGTAGTACAGGAGTACAGGGAGGCTTCCTCCCACACTGCATCATCCTGCTGGATCCATCGAACTGTGAACGATGGTGCAGGTTTGACAAAAAAAAGGAAGCACACATATGTCTCTTGGCATTGTTATTGGTTTTGGTACAAAAATGACCCCAAGGCTTTTCAGAACCCATGACAGGACACTGAAGTGTATGGTATAATTTTCCACTATATAAAATTCTGTAAACAACCTCTCAAAAAATTTAAAATAAATTCTGATTTTTTTTTTTTTTAATTTTTAAAATAACTATTTTGAATAAATACAACAAAGCTTACCTAAGCTTTATGCTACACAGTTTTGTCTCTCTTGCTAATGCTACACAGCAACACTGCTCAAGTTAACTAATGTTAGCAAGCTACTAGCTAGTGATGAATGGTTTCACAGTTGCTAAACAGTATTTAGGCTAATGTAGTTTTACCCTGTTAGCTGGCATGCATTGAAATACAACGAAACTACTTTTTTAAATAAATGCTAAAAAAAAAGTACATAATCCAGTTGTGTAGTGAATTCATCTTTTCTTTTTTAACAGAATTGAATGGAAACGCGTCTATTTTCATTTCCTTTTTCTAGTAACTTTTATGCTTTTTTTTTTTTTTTTTTTTACTTATTCCAATAACCAGAGAAAAAGAAGTTGAGGAATAAGATTACTATACAATATAATTAAGTCATGAAGAACATGAGGAGTCATTAAATTAAATCATTTCTCACCCTTTGCTTGAACTCTAGCCTCTCGTCCATGGTTAGCGTGTCGGCTTTGGCGATCACAGGTACAATGCTCACGATCTTCCCCAGCCGCTTCATAAACTCCACATCGATTGGGCGCAACCTGAGGGAAACTTCTGGTTAATGCTAGTTTAGCCAAATCAGCCAAATATAAGTTCATTCCAAGCCTTTTTCTTCTGATCATTGATTGCTGGTTAATGCTAGTTTATCCACTGATTAGCATCACATTATAAGCTAATTCATTCTCGCTTGAACAAACCTTTAACCCTCAACTCCACGGGTGTACGTTTAAATTAAATATGCAGTCTGCCGGAAATCCACTGAAGATATACGGACACTCGGAAGACTAGCAGCTCAACAAGGCTCGTAATATTTGTACACATATTCAGGTATTTATGACTTCTTGACCCATGAACACTGTTCTGTTTTCATAGCACTACCCTATGCTCTACTATGAAGGCAATTTACGGCTCTTGGGTTTCCCATAAGGTCAAAAGGTCAATCAGGCCACTAGGGCCTACTTCAAGTTTCCTCTATTCCATCTGAAAGCAGCGTTATTACAGGGCGAGGAGTCGTAACCTCTCGATAAACGTTTTAATGTTCCTGGCTGTAAATATAGCGCAGGAAGTGACACGTACCGGTGTCCTGTGGCTGGCAGGAAGTAGACGCAGCAGTGGACGCGGGTGTCTGGGATCCTTCGCTTCCTGTTGATGTACTGCTCCTCCTTCAGATATTTCTCGTACTGCTCGTTGACGTAGGTGATGATGGGCTCCCAGCTGAGGAGAAGCATCACGTGAAATATTAATGTCATAAACGTTATCTATTATCATTGTTTGTGGTGTATTATAGTGTCTGCTTTTTTTTTTGTTTGATATTAACTGCTATATACTAGGAAATATTACGAAACACAGCGGTGATCAAGCTTCTCTCACCAGTTCTCGTTGTTGATCTGGTCTCCGAATCCGGGTGTGTCGATAACTGTGAGTCTCATCTTCACACCCTTCTCTTCGATGACTGAAAAACAGAGCAGGAAGAGATGAAAACTTTGAAAAAAATTCTTGAAATTTTGCAGTTCTAGACTGGTAGTCCTAGTACGTTGTGAGAATTCCCTCCTCGTGCAAGACCCCTAGCCCTCAGCGGCTTCTATTTTACATCTCACTTCCTTTCCAGCCTTAATTTACTGTATGTACTCGCACAACTATATTACTTTCAATTTAGCTACCAAACATAGCTGATTGTAGCTAGGTAGCTAGCTGTGTTAATCATCTCACAGTTCGATATAAGACTTAGCTTTATTGGGGAAAAAAGGCTAGCTGTGTTTTTAAGACAATCATTTGTGCGAACGTGGCAGACATGCCTTTACGAAGCAAAGTTACTGTTATCACCCTGAAGTCGAATAATTTTCCTATTACAGCATGTATAGTCTAGAAATAACGTAAATTCTCACTTACATTAAAGCATTGTTATAGGTTTTTTAAACATCTGTTTGTGTGGAGCGTCCATTATACAAAACAGCATTACTGTCAGAGCTGCTTTTATAGAATGTTAATCAACACCTTCTGACCAATCAGAATCAAGGATTCAACACTGCAGTGGCATAAAAAATGTTTTACATTATAGTGTGAGAAGTTCTTACAACTTAATTCAAATAACATTCAACTGAATTGTTCATTAATTTAAATACATACGAATTCAGCTTGCTGTTTATATGGATAACGATGAAGTTTTTACAAATCCGATGAAAATATTCAGAAAGTAAAATCCACACAGACAAAGCCGCATTGTAGAACAAATGCACTGCATCATAACATACACCTTTACACATTCTTTAAAGAATGTGGCGGAAACCATGATGGCGCGTTCATATCTTTCCTCTCCCTCAATAGCGATTCACGGTATTTTGCTTACTACGAAAATACTGTGTGCCCGGGGTTTTCTCCTTTTATAAATGTAATGATGTCAGGATGTCCTGGCCTGGATTTCTGAAAGCTCCAGAAAAAAAACAACCTTTTTTCCCCTCACTACACTGTTTACGATTTGCTGGACTGAGAATTCAGTGGAGCGAGGGGAGATCTCTGGAGGACGTATATCCTGAACCTCATATGATCTGAAACGTGCGGTGAAGCATGAGCACACGTATACAAGCTCAGCAAGCACACGCGTACACACACGTTTTTTCCCCCCCCTATTTTTTTTTTTTTTTTACAGGAAGATGTCTGGAGTCATCCACAGCCAACGTCAAATACAGAAAACCCACACATCCTTGACTTTTGACATATATATAAGTTAGTATGCCATGAAGTATTTGTGGGTGTGGCCTGCTTTATTTTGCTGCCACTCTGTTAGCAAACCTAAATATTATGATACATATTACATTTACTGAAAATGTATTTAAATGCCATTATATAACGTTTATGCTACATTGTTCACATCTCATTTTACTACTGGAATAAAAGCAGAAACAGGTGAAACTGTGGTTATAAGTTTCGGTCAAAATGTCCTGTCAAATTAGCTAGAAGATGAATGAATATAAATGAAAAATCCTCTCAGAAATCCTGTCAGGTTAGCTCATATCAGCTAGCTGACTAGCATCAGCGGTGAAGATTATAATATCTAAATTATAAAAAATACACCATATTAACCAGCTAGCTAGTATTTACAGTGAATATTTGTGGATACTTATATTTATTACTTAAAAATCCTCTTAGATCATGTCAAGTTAGCTTATATTAACCAGCTAGCTACCATTTGCAGTGAAGCTTTTAACCTTAATTTCTTTTAGAAACCCTGTCACATTAGTGCTATATAATAAAGCTAATATTTGCCAGCTATCTTGTATTTGCTGTAAAGATTATAAACCTCGTGAATATAATTTAAAGATATTTAAAAATTTTAGAAATCCTGCCACATTAACTAAATTGTCTTAGCTATCTATAGCTAAGGTAGGGCATTCTTAGATAGCCTGTCAAAATTAGCTTAGGTTAGCAAGCAAACATTAGCAGTGGATATTAAAAACATTTAGAAAAATGACATAAAATTCCTCACAGAAATCCAGTCAGGTTAGCTCATGCTAGCTAGCCAGGTATTGTTTTTAGTGAAGATTATGACTATTATGAGTAAAAATCCTCTCAGAAATCCTGTCAGGTTAGCTCATGCTAGCTAGCAAGTTATTGTTTTTAGTGAAGATTATGACTATTATGAGTAAAAATCCTCTCAGAAATCCTGTCAGGTTAGCTCATGCTAGCTAGTCAGCTATCATTTTTAGTGAATACTATGAATATTTATGCTTCAAAAAGGATTCAATCAGAATGTTTTATTTGTGCTAGCTTCACTCTCCGAAGTAAGTAGCATAGCATGGAGCTAACGGTCCCAGCTAACACCAATAGTAAGTTATTTTGCCTTTATAAAATGGCTCCTCCCCCCATTTGTCTTTAAATTTGACCCTGTTTTCCTGTTAAGAGAGGCCACATGCACTTAAAAAAAATACCAGTGAGTAAAATATTTAAAAAAAAATTGTTTATTCATATTTATTTTTTATGACGTTCTCTGTAGTCTTTTCCAGCTGATGAATGTTTCAAATGCTACCATGCTAAATGTACCTCAAGCCGGATCTGTCTTGTCTTGCTATGCTGTGTTATTTTAAACCCCACACAGACTCTTGTTGAAACTATTCACTGTTGTGTTATTCAGTCACTTGTCAGCAAAGCGAATGTCATATAAAGATAGATCACACCGCTAATTATTGTAGGAACACACACAATACTCCCATTTAAAGGGCAGGCTAAGGAGGCTACGCTATCTGCCTTTCACGCCACTTTCAAATTGAGCATGACGGCGCCTTAAGAAGTGAAATTCATGAAGGTACGTGCTTTTCTTTTCGTACGGCCTACAGCACGGCATTCTTAGCTCTGTTGTAAACTCAAGACAGCCTAAACTTTTAATTAGGTTTCAGAAAATATTTAGACAGGATTTGAATAAATAATGCAACTGGTATTGGGATTAAAATGATCGGATGATCTCGGAGTTGGTCAAAAGCAGTAGGTAAAGGGAGGAGGAAGACAGAACATCTGCAAATGATGGAATTGCTCCAGGTCCATATCTAAAACCAAATAGAGCTATAGTCAGATAATGAAAACCTGAGTTTTGCCAAGATGGCCGCTGAGTGGACAAACTTTACTAAAAGCTTCTACTTACGTCTGTAACTAGCATAAAAAAGTGAAAGAACTAATGTGATCACTGTCTCACAGGCTAGATCTAAAAGTAATGGTACATTTGACTTAAATCGGAAGTTGGAACTCTGAACTCGTAAATTATGCGAACTCGAATTGGGAAAAACCACAGTTAGCCAGCTAACATTAGCAAACATGAGTTTATGATGTCTTTACTTTCTCAAAACAGCAAGCTGTATGTTCAGTGTTATCAATTTAACCAATTAATGTGTCTATGTTGATTGATCTAAAGTGAATACTACTATAAACTCTTAACTTATTTACTGTTGACGGCTTGAGCAGCCATGTTGGCATGACATCATTTGCTGAAATCGAGAGTTGAGGAGACTTTGAGTAGGAATTCCAAGTTAAGGGGCATTTTCATTTTCTTTTTCTTCTTTCTTTTTTCCTAGTTGGAGGTCAGAAATCTAGTTATTCAGTCAATGATTTTATGCAACCACTGTGAGAGAATGTAAGAGAAGACAGAGCCTCATGCTCAACCAGACACCAGTTGTTATCTTAGATAAATGATGGCCTCTGTTGGAACGAGAGTCATCCTCTGACCCGTAGGATGAAAAATGGACGATCCAGCACTCTCTCTTTCTCTCCCAGCCTCTTTGACAGGTTTTTCTTAATGACAGCCAGGGCCACATCTCTCTCTCTCTCTCTCTCTTTCTCCCTCTGGCTGAAACCTGCATGATTGATCTTTCTTAATCCGTCCCCCATCGCCAGCATCTTAATTCATCTTCTCTCTCTCTCTCTCTCTCTCTCTTATTCACACAGTGTCCCAGGTGCCTGGCTCAGCTCCAAGTCAAACACCACAAACCCTTACGTTCTGTCACGAGTCAGAACCAATGCTAATTTTTTTTTAAAACAGAATTTCCTTTGGCTTGGTTTGATTTTCAAAAGATTGAAATCTTTTTTTTGTTTGTTTGTTTAATCAAATCGTTGAGGTGATATTCGGGTCACATTGACCTGAGAGTAACAGGATGAAATAAAAATGACCGGCCTTTGGTGATCTGAAATAAATCATTGTCACCGGTGTCACATGACCTTCCTGTACAGAGACACACACCATGCTAGCAGGTGGGTCAAACTGAGGCCACTGATGCTTCATCTCCATATATATATATATCTTCATACACACACACACACACACACATATACATTATATATATATATATATATATATATATATATATATATATGAAGAAGCAGCATCAG
>JAKKZN010000013.1:18948085-18977312 GCA_033441825.1 Pangasius elongatus
ACACACACACACACATATACATTATATATATATATATATATATATATATATATATATATATGAAGAAGCAGCATCAGTGGCCTCAGTTTGACCCACCTGCTAGCATGGTGTGTGTCTCTGTACAGGAAGGTCATGTGACACACTTCCTTGCAATCTAAATATTTCTGCAACTCATAGACTCATCATCTATGCAACAACCTATTGTTCCTTCATTATTACAGACCATTACCAGGAAAAGGGTCTTGTGTTTATGCATCATTTTCATGCCACTAATAACTGAGAAATAAAACCAATTTTTCTAATTATAGACAAGGTCTATGGGAAAGACTTTGTGACACTTTACTTATATGTTCATGTTTAATTCAAGAGAAAAGTGTGGGATCAAACCAGTGTTAGTGAGTGTGAAAGTGTGTGTGAAAGTGTGTGTGTGTGTGTGAGAGAGAGAGGGGGGGGGAGGGAGAGAGGAGACTCACTGTGGCTGATTGATTGCAGGTGGACGGTCTTGGAGATCTTCTCCTCATAATTGGGAGTGCAGGACTTACGGCTGACCTTGGATTTAAACAGTGTGTTCACCAGCGTCGATTTTCCCAGGCCGCTTTGACCTGTCGAAAGAGGACACAAAGCAGCTTTGCAATCACTTTCACTCTTTCCTACATTATTCGGAGAAGCTCTGAGTGTGTCATTTTAAAACCCTTAAATGTTTAACTTAATGAATACAACTTCAAATTTAATATGTAAGAAATGACACACCGTGTCAGGCAGTTACTGTTACACACAATGGAGCATAATTTAAATGTTCCAGTTTAATTTGTGACTTTCTGTTTAATTTTGGATTTTCTGTTTGGGTGGAGCAACTTATCACAGATTTGGTTTATCACAATGTCTAAAACTGTCTTCTTTGCCTTTTTCCCACGTCACAGTAGAATTTTGGGTGGCAAAAAAAAATCATCTTATGTCATAACATTACCACCCCTTCTCCCCTTTTACTCCTGGGATGAACTTTTTGTCTGTCTCCTCCTTCTCTGCCTCCTGGTATCGACCACCATCTTCATTTTTTGTTTTGTTTCACAAGCCAACCAAATCCCGATAGATAAAGCCAAGGTCATGCCTAAGGAATTATGCAGTTTCACCCAGAAATATGTCAAAATGTGGGGGAAATGTGTTTGAGGATTCATTTCATGTTATCTTTCAACTTTTACATTTTCAAAGGACTGCAAAATCCTTGAAAAAAATGACAGATTTCACAACATTTAACAACAATCTATGACTGAAAAGAGGACCACTAGGAAGTTGGGAATGAAAGGAAGTAGAAGTAAGTCAACATTGGACACTGAGTAGCATGGGACTGGCAAAAATTAGCTAGCTACTAACATTTCAAGCTAGCTACTAACATGGACATTTCAAGGCTTTATGCATACGCAATGCCCAGTTACAATACTGACAAAAGAAATAAAAAAAAAAACCTTGTTGTGTTTTACACAAACAAGGTCCAGGCTCCAATCCTGACCAAAAAACACATAAAATCCAAGTTGAATCTAGAAATGCAAATCCAGTTTGAAAGTCATATCGGATTAGTCTTTTCTTTCCTTTACAGATTACAGAAAGTTAGTTGTTCGACTTGGATATGCACAAAGATTTATATGTAATAGCTGCGGCGGTGCAGATATTAATTTATTTCCTTAGGCAGTCATTTACCGATCCCGTTTTCCCTGATTTACACCAGGCATATCTGTACATTAGCGCAACATCAACGCTGTAACCATAAACACTTCAGATTTCCTTATCGCTTCCATCCTGTCATGCTAGTACACTGTCACAGTCTCCACCTTTAAGCAGATAAATGTAGTGTGTACACCCTGTTCATGTTCATTTACAGGATGCCCTTTGACTCACTGTGCTATTAGAGCAGACGAAAGCGTGGGCGTTTATGGAGACGCCTGGTAACAAGTCCATAACCCACTTTTTTTTTCCCCCTCACAGATAAAACGAAGGTCGTTGCACTGTAATGAAGACACGGCCATGCAGAGCATGCAGAGCAATCAGCAGCTCACACAAATCCCCGTACTGCAAATTGTCAGTGATGTAACAGGTCAGGTCCAAGCGAAAGCGTGTGAGAGGTTTATCTGGCAGCCAGCCAAACGCACTGATGGCACAAAGCCACAGGGAGCTCTGGCGCTTAATGACTCACTCACGCCAGTGCTCACGGACGGAGGTAAGCTATTACTGCCGAGAGATTCTTATCAAGACCCTCTCATGCACTTCAAAGCGGCTCAGCGGATCTGAAAAGCTCCTCAAAAATGCAACTGCATGCAAAGTGGACCGAGTGAAAACTGACAATTGGTTTCATCTGTTTTTTTTGTTTGTTTGTTTTTGTTTTTAAATATTGCGAAATTCAGTGTCTTTAAAGTTTAGGGTTACGTTTTTAAGTTTAATAATTTGTATGAAATCAGTGGAGATGACCTTGGTTACTGCTAAGGAGTGATAGAATGTTCTAGAAATAGGACTGAATTATAAACAGTCCCTGTACGACTTCCTGGTTTGTTTTTGCAAAGATGTAGGAAACCTGAATTTAAACAGAAGTGATGCAAACTGTCTGAAGCAAAATAGTGAACATAGATGAGGTTAAGACTAAAGTTGTCTTTTTCTTTAATATTTTGCTAGCATGCCGTGTACATATTTTTAACTTGTCATCATTGTTACACTTTGGATATGTTAGCTAGCTAACTTTAACCACAGTATTAGCATTATTTGCATGTTTTATGGTTGATGCAGAGTTGAAAAAAGTTTCTGAAATGTGTCAAGTGATTGTTTTGATTGTTTTTTGTTTTTGTTTTTTTACCTCTCGGCCAATCAGGTCACAAGTTAAGGGCCAAGCAAGAAAAATAAACGTGGAGGACAAAGTGTTGGTGAAAACTGTGTCTTATTAGTGAGCAATTGTGATGCATAAAATCGTAAATATTTTATTGCGAATTTTAAAACGTAATGTAACTAAAACATTTTGGGACGTTCACTGGTACGTCATTACCTTTCACCAGATCCCCGGCTAGCAAGCTGGAGAAAGGCTTCAAACTGTATAAAATTAGTAAGAAATAGCTATTTTATATATAAATTCATATATATGAATGTAAGAATAATAGTAAAGCTGAAGGACAAATCACTGCCTCACTGTACTAACAAGCGTAAACAACGCTGCGGGAAATGCGAGAGCTGCGCTATTTCAAAACGGAAATGTGTCATAGCACTGAAAAATACAAAACAGCTACTGGAAATTTAAAATAAATGTTTTTTATTCAATGTGATATAAAATTCCTTCTCAAAGCCCAACATGTCAAAAGCAGACAACTGCAGAGGATTTAGATGTCTCACGTCTATGATGATGAATTGCTCTTCTCTTCACTGAGTAATTATGAGCTTGCTGATCATCATGATGCCGTGAGTCCGATAGATTCCTAAAGTCTAGAATGTTCCAGGCTAGACGCGCTGCAGTGATGACGTTTGAGTCATGTGCTGACGAAGCCTGTCTCAGGGGTGCTGTATGGCAACAGCCTGTCATTTACTCACGCCATTTCCAAAGGTCACGAAAGGTCAGGTGTAAATTCACAGCATGTGTGTGTGCGTGCGTGCTTGCTTGAGGCCCACTGACACCTGAAAGCACTTTAATCATCATCATCATCATCACCATCATCATCATCTCCTGCTATGAAGAACTGATTACAAAAGTAATCAGTCTTAAAAATGTAACATCTTAGAAATTGGACTAGCTAAAACAATACTTTTAGGGCAGATACACTCGGGGCTGTGCGGTTATAGGAAATGAATCAAGTGAATCAAGTGAAGTGTCCCCATGTAGACCAGTTATTCCTCTTATACCACAGCAATTTGCCAACAATAACAATTTCTTTATTTATTAAAGAAAGAAATAGAATTCTTATCCATTTATAGTTACATTTAAAGTTGTGGAAACAAGATTTTTCCTGTTCTCACAGCTTTAAACAGTCATTCCTTCACCAGCTTCTCTTTTTCTTCTCTCTGTCTTGAAGTTAATAAGTAGTTTGTTAAGTGCTCATACTGGAGACTCCTTCCATAGATGATAAATAAACATCTCCATATAGAAAACTTCACCATATCAACGAATACATACTTTAAAAAAAAAATAAAAATCGGTTTATATGGAAAGTCCGGGGTTTCAGATTTTCTGTTAATGTAGAAACAATAAAGTATTAGAAGGAGCACATTGATATAAGCCTAGGATTTGTAGCGGTTGTTAGAGAAAATTAATCAACACTGTCTGACCAATCAGAACTGAGAATTCAACAGCGCTGTGGTAAAAAATTTATTGCATTTAAAAAAAAAACGTTATTGTGCGTTATTATGATGGTTCAGCCATCTTTAGGGTCATCCTTGTGACCGTTCCGTGTCATTTATTCATATTACACATAACATGACACATTTCCTGCATTTCCACATTTCCATTTTCCTCAGGAGGTCATTGCGGTGGCAATAATATGTTCCACATGGAACACAGCATGGCCTGTGGGATTGTGGGAAAACCGGAGGAGACTTAGCGGTTCGAGACCTGAGGCTACGTTAAAGGTCCTGCCCTCCACTTTGGAGCGTAATCTACTGAGACCCTCCGCCTCAGTGGTACTGCACTACTGTGTGTGTGTGTGTGTGTGTGTGTGAACGGAGGTAGGAAAATGAGAAAGTACAAGAAAAACATGAGATTTCCTCTTTTCTCTATCCACTCAGCCACACGCTGAGCTCATCCTGTGTGTGTGTGTTTGTGTGTGTCGATTTCTCCTCACAGTCTATCTCTTCAAACCATTTAACACCTGACAGTCCATGCTCGTCGCCTCCCCCCCCCAAACACCCCACCGTGTTGTTCTACAGGAACATCGAACACGTCCCAAAACACAATTCACAATGTCTGTCTGTGGGATTGATAGGATTGTGTCACTGGAACTCGTCCAAGAGCATGAAAAGAAGTGCTATTTAGCATAGCAAAGTAAAATAAGGATTAACATGGAAGCTAAATATGATCTTTCAAACCCCTGGACATTTCCATTCATTACAAATGAATACCCTCTTATACCCTTTTATTACCCTGATTTATAACCTTTCAGCAAATAGATTTCCAGGTAAGTCATCAAGTCATCAGAATGATGCTAGCATGACTAAGCATTTTTAATATGCTTACTGCATTCATCATAAAGAAACTAACCCTAGCAGCGACTCATTCATTAATCCATTCACTTTACTCATTTATATTCTGCCGTAAAAACATAACAAAAAGAAAAATGTTCAAAGATGCTTCATACGAGGAAGCATTGCTAACACTGCTAACAAAGAAGTGCTTTAAAAGCTGACAAGTGTGCAATAGTAATGTAACTGCTAACTGCTTTGTGCTTTTCTTCTTTATTTTTTTGATACAAAATCTAAAAATCTAACATGGCTAGCTAGCAGTGTGTTGTGAGATTCTAGCAGGTCATTAAAATAAAGATTTTTCACACAAGGAAGAAACTGTAGCATTGCTAACAATGAAATTAGTTCCAAAAATCTAACTAACTATGAGCTTAAGGTAGTAGCAAGGTAGCTGCTGACTAACTTAATTTGTGTTATGTTAACTGTTCTGTGCTAAGAGCCCTCTAAAGGGACACAAAAATGGCTAACAATCTGCATGAGCTAGTATCAACAACATATGAATGACATTAATTTGTATTTTTCAAGTAAGACACAAAAGTAATTCCAATATACTACACATTAGGGAAGAAACACTGCATTGCTAACAATAACAAGACCCGAGAAAATATTTTTAAAAGGCTAACTGTGAAGTAGTAGTAAGCTAACTCCTGATTCATTTACTTTACATTATGCTATCTGTATTGCTCTAAGAGGCCTCTAAAATACGCACTAAAAGAAAAAATCCTAACAAAGCTGGATCCTAACAAATCCTTAAAAAAAACCCTAACAAACATAGATAACATGGCTAATTTTATTTGCTAGCCCTCACTAAAATGGACCTAAGAAAAAAAGGAGTGTTTGTCTGATATGAAGAAATGTTAGCGCAGCTAAAAATTATCATTAACTAGCACCAGATACTGAATAAGTTTATTTTTGTTTTACGTACAGATATATAGACTTCTAAAAAGACTCATGAAAAGCTTAAATGATACAAAAAAAAGTTCAGCAACGATGGCTAACTGCTGACTAATTTATTTTCCATTATGCTAGCTGCATTGTATTAAGAGTTCTCGATAAAGACAAAGAATAAAAAAATGTATCATGGATGGCATACAATTCCAAGCTAACATGGCTAACAATCAACCTGAGCCTGTGGTAGCTAATTAATTAACCCATTAATAATTGTATTCTGGCCAGTAAAATCCCTGAAGAAAAGAAGGTGCTGAGCAATTTAAAGAAATGCTAGCCATGCTAATAAAGAATGTGATTAATCAGCAAGATTTTCATTGTGCTAAACAGACTTTAAAAAAAAATAAAGAATAAAATATTAAATCTCGCTCTAAAAGGCTAACAGTGAGGGTGATGTAGAGGTTAATAAACTGCTGACTCATTTAATTTGCCTTATGCCAATATTCTGTGCTCTAAAAAGACCCAAGAGCGAGAAGCGACTCATTCATTAGCCCATTACTTAACAGACCTTTTTTAGCCACTAAAAACATGAGAAGAAAAGTGATGCAAAGATCCTTCACACCAACCTGCTAACACTGCTAACAATGAATGTGACTTAAAAGCATTGAATGAGTTCATTAGAATTGCACTAGCTCTATTATGCTAATTAATAGAAGAAAAGATGAAAAATGCTAACAAAGCTAACAATGAATGTGAGGTAGTAAACAGCAGTGAGCTGCTGAATAATTGAGTTATGCTAAAAGGCCGCTAACAACATCAACAAAGAAACAGTCTGGAAAGAAAAAGAAAAAGGTGTGGGATCTCACAGGACTTCATTTGCATTATGCTAACTAGATAGTGACAAAAGGAAGTTCCCTCACACAGGGATACAGCATCAGAAAACATTTTTAAGCTCGAAGTTTTTTTTTTTTAAAGAGACAGAGAGAGAAAGTGTTCAGTGATAAATGAGGTCGAGAATAATTTCCAGAAACTAGTCCAATCTGGATGAGTCACTCTTTGACCGCTGTTTCTAAGTGATGAAAGGGAAAGTGAGTGAAAAGAGGAAAAAAAAAGAGAACCGAAAAGGAGATGGCAGAGCCGGTCGGCTTTGATATGCGTCCAGAGCAGCAGGCATGAAGCGTAGCACCGTGCTAACAAGCAGCTGAAGCTGTAGCTATCACACTTCAGTGGAGCAGTAGAGCACAGCAAATCAACTGATGGAGGAAAAGCTGTGTGGGAATTTTCCGAAGGGAATTCTGTACTGATGTTACAGTGTTCAAAATGCACTTCACAACCCGAAAAAATCTGTTCCTGGAATTTTTCATTCTGAAACAGGATAATAAAAAAAAATGACCCATAACACAGGGCCATGCAAGCATTAAAGGGGCAGTCCGTCATTTTTTAAATGGAACTGTAACTCCACAGAGTTAGTTTGTGTAGAGAATAGATTAGCTTGTACATGAAAATAAGTGGGATAAGCTACTAATGCTGCAAACAAACAGACAAAACAACACAAACAAACAAGCAAAGGTAGAGAAAATAAAGTTAAGAAAAGAAAGAAAGAAAGATAGTGAAAAAAGAAACAAAGAAAGAAAATTTTGCTGAATTATTAAAAAAAACAGTTAAAAGAACAGTTTTGTGACATCATAAACTATCAGAGCAGCATTATGTGTACACTGTCAGAAATACAATCAGCTCCAGAATTATTGGCACCCCAGGTACAGACAGGTGAAAGGTTTTTTAAAATTGTTATATGTTATAACAAAACCGTAAACCAAATCCATGTCCCATGAAAGTTTTCAGAAAAACAACTAAAAGAGTTTTGTCTTCATGTGCTCTTTAAGGGATTTGCCAAAATATCTCTTTATTTTCACACCAGAGGAGCGCCAGAAGAATGAAAAGCACAAGCAAAATGCTGGCCAAGAAAAAAAAAAAAACACAGAGAGGGAGAGAGAGAGAGAGAGAGTGAGAGAGAGAGAGAGGGCTTGAATATGCTACACTGATCCGATCATAAATCCCGGGTGTTGGAAGCACCGGAGAGCACAACAATACCCCATGGCATTTAATTAGGTTAGACACACACACTTCATACTGGGAGGTTCCTGAGCTTTGATTGGCTCGGGGTGGATAGCGTGGTGATCTTGAACAGGGCAGTCGTCCAGTAAAACACCCCAGATTATGGCTAGAAGCTAAAGACTGAGAGAGAATGCCTGGCCAAGAACCCAAGCTGAGAGGCAAAACGTCTGCGAGAGCCTCACGCAAGTCCAGCTGTCTCCATTTCAGTACTAACCTTTACGTGTTTCAAAGCAAGAGAGACAGAATCGAATCTCGGAAAAAAGTTGAAGGATTTATCTTTACTCACTGTCCAAGTTACAGAATAAGGCTGTGTTCAAAATGGCAGCAGCACATACTGGATACTCGGGGTGTAACACAATGGCACTATCGGTATGTGAATCTGTTTAGTGCTCCAGATATCTGTATCCAAATATCTGTATTTGGATTTAAACCCGAACCGGGTGTGGCCTAAACCGGAAGTTTTATTTTGTTTTGTTTTTTATTTAATATGAACCCTATCTTCTTTTTTTCATTCAGTATGAACCCCTGCAAACACTTGAAAATAAAATGAACAGCCCGCCTACAATTGGTATCAGCGTTTGTATCAGTTTAAAGCACGTTACCTGTTAATTCCAAACACTGTATTCATATTCGGTTACAATTTCAGTTACTTTGACCCAAATTGTGGTCACTTTTTAGTGGTTAAAGCCAAAAACGATGCAATGAGGCAATAGAGAAAGTTTTTTTTTTTGTCCCAGTCAAAACCTGATTTACCATAAGTAGCTACTACCACAGCTACAGCTAAAGATCTTTTGACGAAAATAGTACTATTAATTATTAGTGTTCATGTGTTACACTTTAAAACAACAGGTCTAGAACCACTTTTAAATTTCACACACTCTACCTGTAACCTATAACTGAAGTAAATGCTTTTTTTTTTAACATGTACATTTTTTTGGCACCATTACTGCCAAAAATTAAAAAAATTACCTGGAAAGCTGAAAAACACCACAGACATTTATCTTGGAATAGGATGAATCAGCTCCTCTAAGTTTCTACAGACGTTCTGAAGAAACCAGTGTGATTCATTTGTAGAACTTTTTAAAATTTCCCCACACACACACACACACACACACTCATTTATCTAATGCAATGAAATCTCTAATTACACGATGTCTAATGAACAGCTTGCTGGAGAAGAAACCTTTTCACCAGAAACCAACAACAAGAGCTTTGCAGCTTGAATAAACTCCTTTATGTCTAATCACTGTTAATGTTAGCGTTCGAAAAAGAGCTGAGCTCTAGACATTTGCTTTATGCACGTCGAGCCAGCGTTTCCTGTACACCTGTCACTGAAGTTCCCCTCGATCATGCCTCAACCTTCCTGTCTGAGACTTCTGTTTACCTAAGTGTTACTCCGATAGATGCATTGCTCTCACACACACAAATACACCACACCACAGCATGCCTTTGTGGTCCTGTGCTGCTAATTTTGTCTTTGAATTTGTTCGAGCTTGTTTTGTTGGTACGGTAAAAAGCTAATCAGTGATTTAGCAATAAAATTAGATGGAGAAACCTCCCCAAATGTTGCTAAGTTTGTTGAGCCATAGATGCCAAAACTTTTTCACACCATTCGGGAAAGCATGTATTCATCACTAGTGGGAAGCTATGACTCAACAAATCATGTCCTAGCATGTGTAGATGTTTTGAGGTGTTCTGTCCAAGAGTGCAATCTCACAGTAATCCACATTACCTTCATGACCTTATGCAAACTGAAGTTATGATGTCATAATATAGAATCTGCATAAGTCAAACTCGTATGTCCCATTAGTCCCGGTTGAAAGGCATGCCGCTCCACTTGGCATGTTATACATTACTCACCGACCACCATGATGTTGAACTCAAAGGCAGACTTCATGGTCTTGCGTTTCATCTGATCCAGCACGGCCTCGATGCCTACGTAGCCGAAGAGGTCGCTGCCTCTGATGACGCCCTGCGTGTTGGGCTCAACGAGGCAAGGGGTCTCCTTCTCAACCTCATGTTCCTCCTCCACCTGAAGCTCCACCTCCCTCTCCTCCTCCATCCGGACGGGCTGTTCCAGCTCCAAGTCCAGCTCCTTCACCGTCTCTGTGATCAGAGAAAGATTATATGTTAGCATAACATTTAGCTAAAATGCACAATATAAACATATTATATATATGAAAATATATATATGCCAGTAACTTAACTTACATTAATCACAAATACAAACAACAAGGTAGTTTAGTATCCAAATCTCTGTTTACGTTTTTATTTTCTCAGTGCTTTACTTAACTGTAAATAAACTTGTCAATATATAACATTACCATGGCATTAGCTAGTTAGTTAGTTAGTTAGCTAGCTAGCTTTCTCCATACAGTTTGGTTCTGTACCAGTTGTATAAAGTTGTATGCAGAAGTACTGTGAAAAGTGAAATTAGTGCAAAGAAGTTGTACTTAATCACCAATCTACGTATATCACTATTTTCTAGCTGTTCACGAATTTATGTTGCAGAGGAGACTTCGCTGTCAATAATTACATGATATGATGCTCACCCTTTCCAATCAGTTACAATTAGTTATAATTAAATCTTAAGACATTCGTGACTGTCCAGAATGCTTATTTAATGACAAATCTTTAGTACCATAAAGATTTTTTTTAAACATCTGAAATTTGTTTCCAGGGACTTTGGTAGCTATTGCAATAACTACCATTGCAAAACTGGCATCTCAGCGGGTAATATAACTGAGGCGAAGCTTTGTTTTGGACACAGATAGCAGAATCCGAAAGCTCACCTTTCTCTTGCTAAGATACACTTTCCACAGATCTCGGGGGGCTAGCATGAAAATCACCTGCTATGCTCAGTGAACTTTGCACAGCATGCCAGCAGGAATCGATCAAAAAAATGTTTTCTGCGGTTTGAGCTGTAGTTTGTTCAGCTCAATTGAGTGCACTTGAGAAATCAGGACAGAGTGAGTGAACAGAGTTCACTGAACTCTCGAGCAGGAGACTCCGTGTCTTCGATTAGCCCGCCGATCCGACTGAATCGGTAGTGACCCTCCGTTTTTTAGTAAGAGTGTACTGATGCTTAAGAAAAATGTTCACATGGTAAGAGGATTGATAGGTCACCTGAGGTTAGCATGATACGACTGTGAGAAATCAGATTATCTTGAAGGCATACATGGCTAGCAGCTAACAAATTTATACAATACATTTAACTACTACTTTTTTTTCAATTAGCCATCATAGAAGATGAGTTAGCATTGCAGCACTAATGTTTATGTGTAGCATAAAGTCTATCTCAAGACTGCCTGGTGTGCTAAGAGGATTAGCAGGCAATCATCATCCTGCTAGGAACCTCTAAAGTCAGCATGTTAAAGCTGTCCAAAACAAATCCTTAGTTATGTCACCTTATCCTCATGGCATTCTGGAAGGGTGCTTACATAATAATACAATATACGATATATACTATATTTTATGTAAAAATTTGTTTCTCCTCTGTCACACCACTCTATTAGATTAGGAACAAGCTTTTATCCGAGCCACAAAGCCATCATGACCTCAGATCACAACTGCTCTTTAACCTACATACAAGCTGTGTAGCTGTTGTGTTAGTTCATATGTGCATCAACACACTACAGGACGTGTAGGATGATCTGACGCCTGGTGCTATTGAGCCTCCACCTAAACTCACTGATAGCATAACCTTTTATAGAGTTTTGTGGGCGTGGCTAAACGTACATCAGCTGTTCCGTGAATATGCTCGGTAATTTACATCTGATTGGCATTTATCAACCAACGCACACACAAATCAGCGAAACTTTTTGTAAATCTGGCGGCTTTTTAGTTCGGTTTGGTCTTCGCCAACTTGTACATGCAACTTTATTAAACGATTGAAGGTTCACGGATGCTGTGGCATTGGAAGTGCAGCACCAAAGTAATCATGCCACAGTTACATGATGTTAAACTGGTAAAGGCTCGTAAACTCATTATTTGGGAGTTTTATACACTAACCAGCATTAGTCTGGATTAAACCAATTTAAAACCAGTTGTCTAGACTAGCCTTGATTACAGAATTAACAAACTAGTCCCATTGCTATTAATTACAAAGCATGCAGTATGTACAAACATACATTTTGACTGATGTGCTCTGAAAAACATAATGGCACTAAACATTTTTCAAGAAAGTGCTTGGCCCCTCCACAGCTTCTAGAATCTCCAGTGCTAAAATAAAGAAAATAATAAAGCGTCGGTCTCTGAACATGATGATTATCTGCTGAATCATAATCGCCTACCTCCAGGCACAATCCCGTTGCTCGTTAAATGAACTAACATCTCTGTCTCTGGCTGAGAAATGTGTTACGGTGGAGCGTGTTTGTGCCTGGGGCTTTGAGGAAGTGAGGATGTTGTTCACTTCCTTGATAAGACTTTGCTCATGCTGTGCACACGGGCCTGCTCACACATCCACGGTCTCCTTTGTGTTTTAGGATTGTGAGTGTTCTAGTTAACGCCAACGAGTCATATCGACTTGTCCTGAGTCACACATTAAGGTACAATGTCGCATAAGTTGTTTCATAATATCTCTTGGAAACAGAGACTCAGATTAGCATCATGTTCACTCAAGCAAGGTGCGAAACTGATAAACAGGAAACAATCTGCAAGCTACAGTCTGCTGTAGAGATATCACAGAAACTCCATTTAGTTTAGAGAGAAAGAAGGTTAGAACAGATCTTTTCATAGCCAAATTGCCCGTACTCTAAATAAGTACGCGTGCTGAATTTGGTTACACTACTTGCCCTACTGTCCCAGGTTCGACCCTGAGCTTGGGTTACAGTCTGCGTTGAGTTTCTGCACATGTTCTACCAGTATCCGCTCCCAGGAACCCACAGCAACCCTGAGCAGGATAAAGTGCTTAATGAATGAATGGATTCTTGCCTGGGAACCAAGAGTACCAAACAGAGACACACCAGGTGTATCCGAAGCAGAATATAGCTGCCCTGATACCTTTCTGTGTCACAGGTCATGTCTATAAAGGTACCGGTTTGAAAACAGACAGCCTTCGTCCCCGTACTACCAACTTACCAACATATGCCGACGATATCCGCCTAACCTTAACACCCATTAGACGAGATGGAATAAAGTATCTTTGGGGAAAGTAGAGCAAACATCCTGTGATTAGAAGTGAAATCTTATGTACTTTTAAATTATGAATCTCAAGACCTGTTTTCAAAGAGTTAGTATTATGTAACACAGTTACTTGAGCAGAGTTTCAGAGATTCAGATCAATAACCTGATTAGTATTGTGTCATACCGTATATATCACAATAGAGGAAAAGAGAAAGAGAAGGAGATTGCAGCATGTCAGTGACATAGAAAAAAATGCAGGAGAAGAGATGTGGTCAAACATGGATCGTCTCAAACAGACGGGATTGTGGGAACAGAGGGATGGCTTTGTCTTCCAGATGCATGAGAAAGACAAACAGACTGACACGGCGTGAAAGACTGCTCAAAAAAATGAGTGTTTGAGCAATTAAAGGGAAACGTGAACGCTGGAATCGAAGAAGTGCAGGCCTGTGTCTGTGTTTAATCAGCCGCCGGTCACTCCGCTTTCCGAGGACCGACACAAATCATACACATGCCACGAGGACGACAAACACAGTACAGTGACAAACACAGCACGAACAGTCCAGGAACCACGTACCACATGTTTACATCCAAACATCTGAAACACTTTAAGCCAAACTACTCGTAATCAGTAGCTGTGTTTGCAAGGACACAAAATGTAAACTTGCTGAACTAGCATCGATGTTATTATAATAACAAGCTCAAGAAGGTAACGCTAGCTCAGAAATTTAACCAAAACATCCAGCAAATGCTCTCATCTGGATATCAAACCCGTTACCGTCCCATCCAACCCATCGCACGTAGTCGTTAATAAAAATTGTGATTTATGCTTTTAAAACATTCTATTTAACAAAGTAACACCGCCGGTATAACCAGTGCGAACGACAGCATAAAATTTTAAGCCCTGAATAAATGCAAAAGTTACAATTGTTATGCTAATCAGATTCATGAATTGATTATTCCTCATTTGGTGTTCATTTCAATCGAACAATTTGTTCCAGTATTAACAGATTATTATGCTGCATATAAATGTAGCTACTACATTTAGATGATGTCATCGAAACATATCATTTAGTCTAAAAATTAGATTTTTTATCTCACTTACACACACACACACACACACACACACACCAATTTTTTACAATATTTAGCCTTTTTAATTTTTTGTTTTTTGATATTTGCACTTTATTTTTTAGCCCAAACTATAAACACACTTAACATTCACCTTTATGATACATTATGATATAAGTACTCAAAATTCATCAAAAACCAATATTAGGCCAAAATTAATGTAGCTCTTACACACACACACACACACACACACACACACACACACACACACATACTCATTTGCTATCTTTGTGAGGACCTTCCATTGACACAAATATAATTATAATATAATAAAACAGAAATATAGAAATAATTAACTAATTAATACCCACGCCTATATCTGACCCCAAGCTTAACTTCAGTAACCCTTTAATTTATATGTTTTATATAAAATGTATATATATTTTGTGAGGACCTGATGATTGTGAGGACATTTAGGGATTTTTGGTCCCCACACACACACACACACACACACACACACACACACACACACACACACACACATACACACAGCAGGTGCACAGTGTAGCGTCGCTCTAGTTCCCCCACATGACCACGCCGTCTTGAACATATGATCATACTGAAAATATAAAGAATCACCTTTAAGCCTTTTCTGTCAAAGTCCGCTCGCTATCTAGAGTTTCCGTCTTGTCTGCTAGCAACAGTCGGAGGTAGGTGCTTTAAAGCAGCACTTTATCAGACTGTTCATCCCAGATAACTGAAAGAAAGCACCTTGATGATACAGGGCCATAAAAATGACGAGTGACAGTCGGCTTGACGTGTCTGTGTTTTACAGTTCAGTATATAAACAGAACATTAAACGAAGGATGAACTCACAATCGTTTACTACGACTCCTGTAGCTATAAACCCCATATCAAACACTTTTATCCAAAGTTAGCTTGCAATTTAGAGAGAATGCAATCCATGCAGATGAAAGTGAAGTGGTTTTTAGCTCAAATGCTCAACAGCGTCTCTAGTAGCCTAACTCACAACCTTCTGATCGCTAGCTTTTATGCTGCATGCACCTTTTGCTCGGAAGAGGGAAGTCAAAACTTTTTGTAATATTTTGATCTTGGAACATCTAAAGTTACAAAAAAGTGTGAGGAAAAAAAACATGGACATCTTTTGTTAGCAACAAGCTAGCCAGTTAAAGTTATTGATAAGGTTATGAGTGATAACTAACATTTATGATCTATTTACCTTCTCAAAACAGCAAAATGTATAAATTTAATAATTATAGATTTAACCAGTTAATGTTTTGCTTTGTTGATTGAGCTAAAGCGAACACTACTATAGTACTGAAGTGGTACTTTTACTTACTGCTGACAGTGTGAGCAGCCATGTTGATACAACCTGGGGTTGAGGACACCTTCCCGACTTTCCGTGTAGAAATTCCAAGTTAAGAATAGAATTTTTTTATTTTATTTGGCTTTTCTGCGTCCGAGGTCGGAAAGTTACGGGTTTTATTTATGTCTACTCCTGATGTTCGGCTCCTGTTAGAAGTTTCTTCACTTGTGACTCTGCAGGTGTGGATGGTCCGACATGAATACACTAAAGATTTCCACTTCCTAAAACAGTTTAAGTCTCAACATTCAAGTTAAACTTGTAACTCGGAAAAACCAAAGAAAAATGGTACTCCACTCGGAATTCCAACTCAGGTGACTCAGGACGGTCTCCTTAACCCTGAGTTCAGCAAGTGATGTCAAATCAACATGGCTGCTCCCAGCATCAACACTAAACAAAAGCTTCATTTGATTGACCTCGGAAGTCGGAAAATTCGGAATTATGTCATTTTTGAATGCACATACTTGTATACAGTTTAACACTTTAAAATGTAAGATATGCTAACTCTGGTGCATTCAATTTACTTTGTAACTCATAATTCACAGGTTGTAATTATGACTTACAAAGTAAACTCTTTGTATTTGACATACAAAGTAGAAAAATAACATGGGCGCCTCCATGTTTGTCTTTTGTTAGCAACAAGCTAGCCAGCTAACTCGTCAAAACAGTGAACTGTATAGTCAGTCTTCTAGATTGCACAAGCGAATATATACTGGTATGTTTGTAGATTGATCTAAATGAAATACTTGTATATACAGTATAACTCATTTAGAGGTAAGAAGCGCTAGTTTGCTTTGCTTCTTGCTGCCATGTTGATATGATGGCGCTACATAAACAAGGAAGGAGCTCGTAATTGGGAATTTGATGAGTTGTAATTTCATGTTGAGGGGCATTTTCTTACTGGAGGTTGGGAATTACAACTTGAACGCAGCACTAGTTTACTGCTGGTGCTGTGAGTATCCATGCTGATTTGACGTCACTTGCTGAACTCGGGGTTGAGTAGACCGTCCCAAGTTCCTGAGTAGGAATTCTGATGGCTCTTCCTAGTCAGAGTTCGGAAGTTATACTGTAGTATATATACAAGTATCTGCTTTAGATTGCTTAACATACACACATATTTGTTTGTTAAACCTGTAACACTGACTCTAAAGTTCGCTGTTTTGACGGGGAAAATATTCATCACTCATCACAGTTAGCTAGCAAGGCCGTTGCTAATAAAGAATTTAACACTTCCCGCTTTGTAGCTTGAATGCACAGAGGTGACAAATGACATAATTCCATGTTCCAACTTCCAGGTTAAGTCGAAGTTAACAGCATTAGTACTGTTTGTAGGCTTGTATACAGTAATGATTTATAATCCCACTATCCAGTGTCACCCAGAAGAGGACGGGTTCCCTTTTTGAGACTGGTTCCTCTCAACTTTTCTTCCTCACATCATCTCGTCTCGTTCATCAGCGATTTCAATCTACATCCGGATTTCTGTAAAGCTGCTTCGTAACACTGTGTATTGTCAAAAGCTCTTATCGAACAAAACTTGAATTGAACTAGCTCAGAGAGTCATGCTTCCCTGAGTACAAACAATGGAAGACAATTCTTTAGGAATTCTCATTCTTCTGATGCTATGCTAACACCACGTTTTCTATGCTAATTCACTCTCTCTCTCTCTCTCTCACTCTCTCTCTCTCTCTCTTGGGGAAAAAGAAGTTCCTCAAAGGACAAACAATCTTAGCTTAGTTTTTTTCTCAAAAGGAAAACCTTGTAAGGTTCTACAAATAACAAATTCAAATCAAAATGGAAAATTTCTAAGCATGCAACTTGTATGTTTTATTCAAATTTTGTCAAAATTTGCACACTTTTTGACATGATTTTTCCAAAAAAAAATCCTCACTGATGGTATAATCCAATCCCAGATTAAATAATTTATGTGTCTCTTTGATGAAATCACAGCCAAATTAACTTCTTTCGCTGTAAAAGTGATAAACAGAGTCTCTAATGACTCGGAAACATGTTTATCTTTTCTGCTGGTCCACTGCTGAGTTTTAGTTCATTTCCCATGAATGAACTGCGTCTGATTGTAAGATACACGGAGGAAACTACCCATAATGCTCAGCATGAAAGCTTGCAATGTTTACAGCTCTCAGAAATCTGCTTCTTCGTACCACTAAACAAAAGGAAAAAAGCGATAACATCAAAATAAACCTAATGCTTACAGAAGACCACCCCTCCCCCTGAGTGTGTGCATGTGTGTGTGTGCGTGTGTGTGCGTGTGTGTGTGTGTGTGTGTGTTGTTGCATTGTTATCAGCATGCTCAGCCACAGGCAAAACCCCAGAGAACAGACAGAAATCTCACAGGATAGAAGATTCTTACCTTCTCTCATTTACAAATCCTCTCCTTGTGAATCAGCAGAGAAAAGCAACCCACACACACACACAGACACACACACACACACACACACGCACACACCACAGACACCACACACAGAGACCACAGACACCACACACACTCTCCCAAACTTTTTCTTGTCCTGTTTCTGCACAACAAACTTTGGCGTCCTACTCCCAGAAGGTGCACTGAGTGTTAAGTCTGCGTGCTAATGAACCTCTCTCTCTCTCTCTCTCTCTCTCGCTCTCTCTCTCTGAGCATGAGTGTGTGAGTGTGTGTGAGAGAGAAGGAGGGGGTTAACGGCTAAAGCTGTTCACGCTCATTCACATGCAGATTGCCAAGGAGCTCACACTAATCCAAAAGAGGACTTCTCTTCTCTTCTCCTCCACACCACAGCACTCCTCCCCCATGCCATCCCTCCTTTCCTTTCCTTTCCTCTCTTCTCCTCTCCCCTCCTTTATCACACTGGTTCGTGCAGCGCCGAAGCCGCCGTCGCACCCCTGATGAGCACAGAGCCAGGCGAATGAGTAATTGTCCTACAAAAGCAATTAGTTATAAAAGCGCAATTTCTTTAAAGACCCTCTCAAGTCCGTGAGGAACTTGGAGAAACATTTGGATTAGCAAACATCTATGCTGGCCATGAGAGCCAAAAATCAGATGCTCATTCTGATAAACAGACGTTGTGTACAGATGGAGAAGTTACAGATCAGAAGTTAAGGTTCTGGTGCTGGAGCGTAATCTGGACCGGTTACATGCCTGGATATCGATACTGAGAGAAAATATTTCCTACATTTTTCTGAGATATTGCAGTTTTTGTGATATATTTTTCAATAATAAAGTTTTCTCTAATTACAAAATAAATAAATAAATAAAATTGTACATTTTTTCATTTTCATTTTAAAAAATGTCTCCTCATTTACAGTGTTAAATTTAACATTAAAAAAAATATAAAATTAAAAAAAAAAAAAAAATATATATATATATATATATATATATATATATATATATATATATATATATTATTGCCCCCTTTATTAGTGTTAAATCATATTCTGTTTTTGTAGACAATTTAATAAAAAATATTAAACAGTTTTTAAATCTTTAAAATTATTAAGATGTTACAGATTTTCTTCCTACTTTTCAGTGTTAAATTGTTTTTTTTTTTTATGTAGACATTAAACAAAAGTATCATTAATACAGTTTTAATGAATCTTTAAATTGGGAACAATTTTTACACATTTCTTTTTTTTTTTTTGGAATTTTTGAGTGTTAAATCATTTATTTTTGCAGACATAAAAGTATCATTAAAGTTTTAATGAGTCTTTAAAATCCTTACCTTCTTGTACAGATTTACTTCTTGTACAGTGTTAAATCATTTATTCTGTAGTCATTAAATAAAAATCTAATTAAACTAAGCTTTTAGCTCTTTAAACTTGTTTTAAAAATTGTGTAGACATCACATACAAGTATCATTAAACTCATTTTTTGCATTTATTAAAAATAATTTAATATATTAAATTTATGTAAACAAAAAATTTTAACTTGTAAAATTTGTACTTTTTTCCATCTCATTTTCTATGAAAAATAGTTTATTTTTCTATACTTATGAGAGTTAAAGTATCATAAAACACAAATTTTCACAGATTTGTTTCATGCAACAGTACAGTTTTACTGGATGTTTCTTAGAAAACCTGTATAACCTGATACATCACGAACGATGATATGATATTTTTTGTCATATCGCCCACCTCAACGGCAAAACCCTGCTGATCTGGACATGGCGGGCCTGAGGGCGGATTCATCGCTGCTAGTTGCTCATGTATTACAAAATTCCTACATCTGATGAGTAACTCATAATTTCCAGGCATTTCTGCATTTTAGCGTAACAAACTACAACATAAATCAGGAGCCATTTCCTTGTAATAAACTAAATAGGAGCTAGTAACAATTCATGCTAGCAAAACTTCCTTGCTAGCAGCTACACACAGAACAAATTGCTAAAAGCCAGAAGTAAAACCTGTAAAAAGGTAGAAGGAAAGCTACAGGCATCTTAACTAACACTCATACTGAGAGATTAATCAAATTAAAATACATGTGCACCATAAAATATGATCTCAAAGCCAGAAGTAAAACGGATTATTTTATGGCATGTATTAGCATTGTATTAGCACCCACCCCCTGATATCAAGAATATATTGGCCATTTGATGAGTACCTCAGGTTAATTTCATGCATAATTCACTCTTTAGTAGCTTTCTGGAAGCTAATACTGCTATTTGAGGAATAACAGACCCCCTCTTAAGAGTGTACAGCTCCAGAGCATGAAGACGAGTGTGTCTGATGTTAGCCATGTTACTTTGGAGATTCAGTTACGAGCCCTGACCAGGCAACCGTGGACCTGCAGGAAAAAATCCCGCACTGACGAGTCGAGGGGGGTGAGGGGTGGAGAATAAATATCTTCTCCTCTCTTTAACTGTTTAAACATGAAGTGAAACCAGGTTCGTCTGTGCAGCTTCACGAAGTGCGTGCTCAACTTTACACACACTTTTTCTTCTGTCTATAAACTTCCACTGTCCTTATATGATGTGGAGGAGCATCGGTGCCTGAGTGCAGCCATGTATGGATGCTGTTTTTACCCTATAGGCAGAAGAAGAAGAGGAAGAAGAAGAGGAAGAAGAACGTCCTCTTTCTCCTCCTCCCCCTCTTCCAGATAGGCCCCTGAGACAGACTATAGAGCTCACACTGAGATGAAGAAAGGACAAGGTTCGTTGTCGGAATCGCACGTTTTGTGAGATGTACGATGAATAATAACGACCACAGAGGCCTTTTTAACACATGCAGCTGAAATAAGAACAGCACTTTCGCAACGATTGCAAGTTTGAGGAAGCGGTGGAGTCTAGAGATCTTGCAAAAAGAAGCAACGATTATCCAGAACACAAATACATGAATATTAAAAGGAAATGAAAAGAGAAACAGAAATGAGACATATTTGGTCTTTACCTTAACAGATATATGCTGAGGATGTCAGTTATACAGGCGGTGTGTGTGTGTGTTTGTGTGTGTGTTTGTGTGTGTGTGTGTGTATATGTGTGTGTGGGTGTGTAGGTGTGTGTATGACCACAGACAGCGCTCTAAGTGTGATGTGGGCCTCTTTCTTTCTCTCTCTCTCTCTCTCTCTCTCTCTCTCTCTCTCTCTCTTTCTTCCTGGTTACCAACTCAGTGCCACGCTGAGCCATTTTAATTTACTTCCCATCTTGCAACATGATATTAGTAATATTACAAGCCTCTTCTATTAGACTATCCGAGGTACAAAAGTCAGGGTTGCCAGATCTGCACGATAAAACCAGTCTATGCTGAAAGAGAGGAGCTTGCAACCTGTTGGTCACTGCACGACTTCTGTTTTGCGTCTCACTGCATTACATTTGGACCACGACAACTTACATATGAGACACGGAGAAACGGTCAGAATAAAACATCCCGCTTCCACTTAATGAGACAGATATGAAACCGTCAACTGACTTTCAGGTCCTCGATGAGGGAGAACTGGGAGGCATGGAAGGTTCTGGAAGATGCACTTTTGTCGATGTAAAAATGACCCTCTGAATGCTCTATGACACCACTGATTTCAGGCAATGATAATAATTTCTCACTTCAGTCTCAGGAACTGGGCCACATGTGGCCACTGAATGCTATTTCTGCTAATTCCGTGGTTTTGACCTCAACATCTACAAATTTATTTAACATCTAACACAGCTTTTGCTTTCAGACTGCCTTCCACTTTCTAGACAGAATCATGATGCAAATGTACAGAAATTAAAACAGGATAAAAATGGAAAAACTCACTAACAGGAAAACGAGCGTCCTCGCCAATGAACTGAGTAAGAGGAAGTTCATCGTCGGAATTCAGGAACTCTGAAAAACCATCTCAAACTCTGAAAACTGGTGTTCTGCTTATGCACTGGTGACATTTACACACTGAGATGCTCTCCAAAAACACTCAAAGGCCACATAATGAAGTTCTACACTCAGTTCATTTGTCATCTGTTTGTGTACAAATGTCCCATATCGCAAATGTTAACTCTGAGAACCGACTCAAAGGTCAGATTGTGAATTTGACACTGATTCTGATTCACACTTTATCAGGAACAAAACACGATGGTGCTGTGAACATAATGGTGCTGTGCTGGGAAAATAATCAGCGACAAGTCACTGTTACTGCAGCAGTTTGTCAATGATTGCAATGTTTAGTTTAGGAAAGAACGTTGATGTTTGCATATAAAACGTCATACGTATATAGTTGCATTTAATGAAACGACTTCCCTTTTGTCACTTATGTTAAAGCAGCTTGTCATGTTACTGAGAAACCATAAAGCATAAACTCAAAAAAAATAAATAAATTACTGCTTTGTTACAAAGCACTGACACTGGAGACTCCTTCCAAAAAAGTTACATAAATTTCTCGCTACAGAAAACTTCACCATATTAATACGTTTATAAGGAGCGTCCGTCATGCAAGTCCCTAAGCTGTTACTATAGAAATGATAAACGAGTGTGTTAATATAAACCTGTGAACTGCAGCTGCACAACTGTCAGAGCTGAGAATTCAATTGAACTTGACAATTCAACAGCGCTGAACAGACACCAAATACTAGCATTATCAGCTCGGTCTATGTTAGCAAGATAACTATCTACTTTACTAGAACTTCCCGCACAACCAAGTTAGCATAGGTTAGCTAAACCTTGTTTTTACATAAACACGCATTTCTAAAGAGCCAACATTTCCCATGCAAACCTCTTGTCCATCGTACACGTAACTAGTCACAGCACAACATATCTGATGTGGTGCTTTCTGACTATTTTTGGGATCTTAACTTCAAAGTATGCTCACTGAAAGCATTGGTGGATAGGACCATTCGCTGAGCCGTGATTGGAGGGCCAAGAAAATAAGGCCGGGCTTGGGGATCAGTCAATTATGAGCTCCTTTGTGACACTTTACGACACTATATGTTGCCATGTTGCTTGTGTTTGTGCTATAGTAACAGCAAGCTGAGGTTTTTAGAAATGGTGCTAACCACCTAAAAGCAAAGTGCTGCCATCTGTGACGGAGAAGAAACAAAAGACAGAGAGCGTAGAGGCAGAGACCGAAAAAAAGAGAGGACACAATGCGCTTGCTTTCGACCCGAAATGACCACTAAATGTCTCCGTTGCCACTCGGTTTTAATGAAACCCGCATGTCAACCCGATCACTGTTGATGCCAGAGAAGGCAAGGAAGCCAGAGAAATCTCCCAAGGCGAGTGGCGGAGTATCGCTTTCCTCCTCACCAACCATCAACCACCACACAGGAAGAGGTTCTGGACGTTGAGGCTTAATTTAATTAACATATCTAAACCTTCACTTAATCCTCACACAGCAGTTGGACGGAAAGCAGTCAATAGCATGACCCTGAGTGTGTGTGTGTGGGTGTGTGTGTGTGTGTGTGTGATAGTGGTGGTATTACGAGGTGTCATTTAGGCCATGAGTCAACTTTTCCAAATTGTATAGTGAGAGAAGCGCTATATAATTAAACCTTATTAGTATTATAATAATTACTATAAAAATCGTTTTCAAAATTCAATGTCATAATTAATGGTTAGAAAATGCTCGCACAATCATCAAGTTTTTTTCAATTGCAAAGCGACCTTGGATATGAGAAATGTGAAACATAACTTAAACTTTATCATTGTTAAATAATTCTTATAATAATTTGTATTTCACAATGATAATGATTATTAAAGGAATTATTAATTTTTTTTTTCAAAGAAGAATTAACAACTACAATTTTAACAATCTTAAATGAAATTGTACTATATTTGAGTTGTTTGTTGTGTATTATTTTAATATTTCATTGTTATTATTATAGTTAAAATAAAATTTTGTTTTATTGAAAAAAAAAAAAGAAGGGAGGAGTCAAAGGCCAAACAACTCAGGAAACGTGACCTTTCAGAATGAAAATAAAAATGAGATAAAAATGGAACAAACATACAAAATAAAACAAAAAAAACATTTGTGATTTAAAATAAAATAATATTTGCTATTTTTTTAATAGCAGAGAAATAATTGAAAAAGGGGAGGGGTCATAGATGAGGCGTCAAAAACTAAAAAAAATAAATAAATAAAACTTGAAAAAAGAAAATAATGTTACGATATTATACAGTAATAATTATAATACTGTCATTGCATTATATTATATTATTAATATTTTACTATAATACATAAAATAAAAAAAATGTATGTATTTTTTCTATAGCACAGAATGAATTTTTTTAAGGGGGAGGAGTCAAAAATGAGAGCCACGCTGAGCAGCTCAGGAAACAGAACTGAAAATAAAGAGTTAAAACAGAAACAAGCATCGAGTTCATTCAGCACGCAGTCCGAGCAGATGTTCAGCTGAATCTCAAGAGAAGCTCCCGTCCAAAAAAACGTTTACTTTTACTTCTTTTTTTTTTTTTTTCAAAAAGTGAGCTGTAAAAATGAAAATGGAAATGTTCCTCAACTGATAAGCAAATGTTCTGAAGGAGGAGCAACAGGACCATCAGCAAAGGAGCGCACATTTATAACTTATCAAGTTATAGAAGACGTAAACACACTTTTATAAAAAAACAAAAAAAACAAAAAAAAAAAAAACACAAAACTCCTTTTATTGAATGTGCTGTTGACACACTTTCGAAACTTTTCCTGTTTCACAATATTAACGTGATTTTCCAAATTTCAGACAGGAGGATATAAATATCTGCATGAAATTCGCACAACTCTCCTGCAGTGAATGTAGCTCTGTCACGTCCTCGTAATGACAGTGTGTGTGTGTGTGTGTGTGTGTGTGTGCGTGTGTGTGTGTGTGTGTGTGTGTGCGTGCGTGTGTGTGGGGTGAAGACACACAGACTCACCCTGTCCAGCGTCAAGAAGAACTGCTTTTCCTCTCGGCCGGCCCTGCCTTCTGCTTCTGATAGGTACAATGTCCAACAGGAAAAAAGCTCTCGCACAACACAACACACACACGCCCACTGAACACACCCGATACACGCACACACACGCTGGAGCGCGCACTGACACACACAGACGCACAAGTACGTTCTTTCCCATACACTGCGTTTTGCCTTCTTTTTTTTGCTTTCTCCCTGTTTTTACAGTAAATGAGTAAGTGTGAGCTGAGTAATGCCGTATGTCAGCAGAGGAAGTGGGGCAGAGCGCTTAACACACACACACACACACACACACACACACACACACACACACACACACGCTCTCTCTCTTTTCTCTCACTTTCTTTCAGAGCTGAACAGCACCAAGCTTTGTGCTTCCTTCACTCCCTCACTGGAATTCGTCCAAATTGTCTCTAAGTTAGCGGTGGAACGAGAACGAAGATACGGTAACTTTGCTTGGCATGATATTCTCTAATATTTCCTCGATCCCTGACTAGTTAAAGGTTCTTTACCTTCTACTGAAGTTCTACTTGTCACCCTTTCTGACAGAGAAACCCAACGTAGGCCTCTATAAAGAACCCTGTAGAGTGTTTCCCTAAAGGGACAGACTGAAGAACGCCTAATAGTTCTAAATTCACCCTACATCATGTAAGAGGCTTGACAACAAAAGATTCATTTTATGTTTTCTTAAGGTTTTTATGGAAATACTTAAGATCTCCTAACTTATAGGTCCCTACATAGGGTTTTATTATCAGAGAGGGTGCCTAGTACCCTATTGTTACCCCCTAAGGGTTCTAGATTTACCCCTTATTTNCTTACAGGTTCTGTATTGAGCACTCCAAAGATCTTCCCCATCATAAAGTGTGGCTAGAAGATCCCTCAAGGGTTCTAGATTTACCTCTTATTTCTAAGACACCATAGGTGGGGTTTTTTTTTCATCTTTAGTCTTTTTTCTCTCTTCCCATCCTCCTCTGTTTTTCTTTTTCAATTGGCTAGCATGAAAAAACTATGAACCCTGAATTCTACAGAAGTCCATTCAAGGTGAGACACTCCACGTGAACAGAGTGATTTTAAAAACAAAATAAATATCGCAAGTAATCCTTGCCAGTTGTTTGCTAACACATTTCGGTATCACTAATCTTCTTCATAACCGTGTGTCCTGATAAACGCCAGTCAGTCATTAATTTTCCAACATTCACATCACAGCTGATTTACATTTAGCCACGCAAATGACAAAATGATGACTAAAAGATGAAAAAGTGCCTCCAAAGTGCAGCGTCCGCTAAATCTTCCAATAATGCAACTCAGCCACTGCAGCTCATCAGCTACCAATAGACACACACAAACTCACTCTTCTTTCTTCTGTAGGGCACCATTACTTTTGTCCTACTCAAATGCCAAGTCTTGTTTGTCTTCAGGGTTTGTTTTGGAATCGCTTTGTTGTTTCAGTTTCACAACATGTGCAGTGATTTAAACTTGACAGCGTAATCCATGTATAAAATCGCAGTAACTCATCGACGATTGTATGACTTGAAGCTGATCAAATCAAGGTTCACGTTATATGTAAACTGACACAAACTCTGAACATTTTTCCGGACTAACTGGAGGTTCATGAACACCACATTTTTTTGTGTAAGTGCTCCTGCGAATGAGAGAAGAAATCATTAACCTGTGAACAGGATTTAACTTATGCTAGCTAACATGAATTTAACAAACGAGGACCAGCCATTTGTTTTTTTTTTTAGATACAATTAATAACATTCTGATTCCTGGTTATAGGAAGGTCAAAGAAAAAATACTAACAATAAAGTATGGAATTAACAATGAATTAAACTAGCTAGCTAACAGACTTTGTAGTGATATTTATTTGTTTTGTTTTGCTTATTTGTTTGTTTACAATTGATGTAACGGTGCTAAATTCTGAGTGTTAACTTTCAACACTTTTACATAGAAGTTGAACTGACAGGAATGCCAGCCTTGGGCATATTTTTGTACAAACGTACTAAACGACACAAATTTAGCTTAACAATGCAAAACCATTTACGGCTATATCTAATTTCACAACAATGCCATTCTTCCTTTAATCGCTAATATCAGCTGAAAGTGGCATCCTCAGCTCTAAAGAGATAAACAGACCTAAAACGTTAATGTATGTGGCTTTGCTATTATGAAGTATTATCAGCTAAGCAGGATGCTGAACTTTCCGGAAAACCCAAAACACACGCTACAGAAGGAAATGGCCTCTTTCGAGCACCGCACAACCTCCATAACCCCCTCATCTGGTGTTTCAGCAACATGTAGCGAGACCTCAGCCTACAACACAGGATCTAAGGGATTCTCCCCGATGGCAGTTTTCCAGGAATCGTTACATTTCAAATATAACATTGTCTCATGGCGACCTCTTCCATCGAAACATCCTGTTTCTGAGGAACCTTTTTTGTTTTAAATTTCTATTTTTAATGCTGCTCCTGCACAAAATGTAGGCATGAAGGCTAAAAGGTTCCTGTTTATCCCTTTATTTTTACTGGTAGAACATTGTTTACATAGAAGACGAACTATGGTATAGGTGGGAGCATGCTGTTGTAGGAAAATAATCACCGTGGGGTGGTGTGATGAAGAGGAGTCACTGCCACCATCCCAAAGTTCATTATTTTCCTATAAAAGCATGTGATGATGTGTTTCATTCCTCTTATACCACGGCAATTTGCCAAAGTTAACAAGGTTTATTTATTAAAGAATGTCATGTTGTACTTTTTAGCTGTTTATGGTTACATTCAATGTACATTTATCATCTAGAAAACAACTGCAGGTTGTTTCCTTTCCTGTGTTGGAAAACATAAAGTTACAGCTTTAACCTCTGACTGTTACAAAGTGCTGACACTGGAGACTCCTTCCATAAATGTTACATACACATCTGCTTCACCATATCAATGATTACGCACATTGTTTAATCCATTTATCTGGAGCTTCCAGCGTACAGGTCCTTGTGAACGAGCTGTTACTATAGTGCAGAAACAATAACGTATTATAACGAGCACATTTATATAAACCCGTAGAGATTAAATATAATTAAGGTGATCAAGCTAACTAGCTAACTGCTACTAGAAATTAGAATGAGGTAGGTGGGGTTGAATTTTTTTCACTGTTAGCTTGAAATTGATTAAAATTAATTAGCTAACTGCTACTATGGCTTAATATTCCTGTTAGAAATACTGTCAGGTTAGCTTATGTTAGCTGGCTGGTTAGCAAAACCAAAATGTAATCAAATTGTTTCAGAAATGACTGACGTTTAAGTAATAAATACTATATAAATTACAAATCTTTTACAGAACATACCTGTAATGACAAAAACATTTACATTATCTAACTGTACAACTGTACAATACTTATGTTAGCAACCTAACTAAAAGGAAACAAAGTAGGTATCTAATGTTAGCTAAATTAGCTAGCTGTTTGAGGCACTGGTGACATAGCTTACATGAGCGTTAGGTTTGTTAGTGAAAATGAATTGATTTATTGTTAGGCTAGTTTCACCTTGGCTAACAGTTGGATAACTTCTTAAAAAATTATTCAGTATGTGTTAGCTAGCTAATGTTTACTTAGTTTATTACATTAGCCACACATTAATTTCACAGCACTCTTATTTCTGCCCACCCTGTGTCTTCACAGAGACTGGATATTACCTCAGAGCTACAAGACATAACACGCTACATGCTACTTTGGCAGTCAGTTACAAATGAGGAAAAGAAAGTGGATCATTTTACAGCCGCTTTTATATTCCATTAAGTTCAGACTGTGTTTCAGTGTCGGCTCCAGTCTGTGTTAAAAATAAAAACCAACAAGACGTGGAATCGTTCATGCGGGAAATATTATTAATCTGAAAGTGCCAAATTGGCAGCTAGGCCATGATTTTTATGCCCTCATGTTTTGTTCTGTATTTCAGACTTCAGATTGAACCAGGCTTTTAGAAATGAAACAATACAACAGTAAAATCTTTAGGAGTCTTGTTATTACCTCTATACCGTGCATAAGTCTTCACCCCCTTTGAACTTTTCAGCATTTTGTAGTGTTACAACCTAGAACTGAAATGAACTTTATCTGGAT